>PVIY010037388.1:10078-24831 GCA_004026745.1 Myrmecophaga tridactyla
ACCCCTTACCCCTTGCTTTCGTTTATCACTAGCATTTCAAACTAAATTTATTTTTTTCATTTGTTCCCCCTATTATTTATTTTTATTCCATATGTTCTACTCTTTTGTTGATATAGTAGCTGAAAGGAGCATCAGACACAAGGTTTCCACATTCGCAGAGTCTCATTGTGATAGCTATATCATTGTTCAGTCATCATCACATTCAAAATTTTTGAACATTGAGATTGTTTCAGGCTGTTTGGATAGTGAATAATTTTGTGTCATCTTTGTCTGCATTGCAGAAATTATTATTTCCTTCAGCTGCATTCTTAGAAATGGAATTACTGAGTCAAAGGGGTTGATAATTTTTAAGGTTCTTAAAACATCGATAAATTATTTTCCAGAAAAGTAGCAATTCTTACTCTTACAAGCAAAAAATAGAAGTGGCAATTTTCCATACCTTTACCAGTACAGGATATTAGTGTTCAAAAAT
Organism: Myrmecophaga tridactyla; assembly: GCA_004026745.1. Taxonomy (NCBI): domain Eukaryota; kingdom Metazoa; phylum Chordata; class Mammalia; order Pilosa; family Myrmecophagidae; genus Myrmecophaga; species Myrmecophaga tridactyla. Next base: position 10,551 of record PVIY010037388.1, read on the forward strand.
ATTGGCTGAATAGGATGAAAAACAATATGCGGTTGTTTTAACTGGCATTTCTCTGCCTACAGTGAGAATGAACTTTTTCAAGCCACTTGTATTTCTTTTCTATGAATTGTCTTTATTTATTTTGTCCAATTTTTATGGGAGTTAGTATCTTCCTCACTGACTCTTTATATATTTATACTTTGTCCATTATATTGATGACAAATGTTTTCCCAGTTTGTTTGCTTTCTAATTTTGATTTTTTTGGGTTTCACAATATTTTTTATTTTTATGTAATTAAATCTATTGCTGTTTACCTTTGGAACTGCTATTGATTTTAAGTCTAGAAAAGTCTTACACAGATCAGATAAAAATTTTTTTGAGCTTTAATTCTTTGGTTCAGAAAATTATTTTGCTTTCTGGTGTGGAATAAAAATCTGTTTTAATTTTTTCTGCACTTTAATTTTCTAGTTTTGCTGATATTTTTAATATTTTAGAGCTAAGAACAACTTTCAGAATGCCAGTTACATGGCAGACACTGTACTAAGCAGTTGGTATATATTTTTTCTGCTTTCGTCATCACAATAACACTATGAAGCAGTCGGGGTAACACACTTTCACAGATGAGAAAACAAACTATGTGAGGATAAATGACTTATTAATGATTAAAGAACAAATGAACAGCAGAGCAATAATTTGAAGCCAAGTTCATAGGTCAGACAAATTCCCCAAGCCTCCACCCTTGCCCCAAACCCTGCCCCATCAGTACTCTTTCTTTTTCAATAACTGATTAGTCATTTTTAGCTTACTCATTTTTCCTGTTGAATGTTAAAATCATTTTGTTAAGATCCAACTAACCAAGTATACAAGCCAACACCTTTTGATGGGAATTATATCAAACCTGTGAATTAGTTTAGAAATGATTAACGTTTCTATATTTAGTCTTTCCATCTAGAAACCGGGTCTATCTCTTCATTTGCCGAGGGGCAGTGAAGAAGCTTTGTGTAGAATTGTGTGAGTTGGTCCCACGAGGTTGTTTTGAAGGAGCAGTTTTTTGCCCTGTGCTCATTTGAACCCACATCTTCGCCTCTGCCTGGCTCCCTTCTGTTTGTCCTTCCCGATGAAGCTCTGGGAAATCTCATGTGGTCCTCGACTGGACACCTGGACACCCCTCAAGTGAAAGTTTTTAATGCATTGTGCTCTGAATGCTGACTGGCATAGCCTACCTACTAAAGCAAATTTCCAAAGGGCGGTGAAGGCACCCTCTAATCTTGGCATTTCCCTTCCCTGGTGGTGTCTAGCACCTAGTAGTTCCTTCTAGCACCCAGAATTGATTGTTGAATGAATTGCTGCCTCCTGCTCTGTTGAAACTACTGCTACATTTCCTTTGCATAGGCTGTGGAAAAGCGGTTTTCAAATTTCAGTGTGCAGCAAAATTGTCTGGAGCATTTGTTGAAACATACATTGTCAGGTAGCAACTCCAAAATTCCTGATTCCGTAAGTCTGGAGTGAGGCCTAAGAATTTGCGTTTTTAATACTTTCCTAGGCACCAGCTGCTACTGTTGATCCAGGGAGCCCACTTTGAGAGCTACTGATCTAGAAGAACTCTTTTCTCTTGTGACTAGCGTTAGTGGTTGGTTACTCAAAAAATTTATTTATAAATGGGGAATCATAAAATATGAGCTATACACGCCTTGAGGGCTTTATTTAAACTTAAAACATAAATATATAAATAAGATATAATTATAAACATATATAAATGCATTTTAATTCACCAATCTCCTTAGGCCTTTTTGATTAGTAGAGATCCTCTGTAGTTCTGCAATATTTTTCTTGCATGAACTGCACCCATTATGCATCACTCACAATTTCTCATTTTAAGGTTTCTCCAAACTTTGGAGCACACAATTAAAGACATTTACAAAGCAATATGAGTGCAGAATATCTCTTATAGTTTTACATATCTGTATTTACTTTTTGCCATTATCTTTCTTGCTCAATTTCTTTTTGGTAACTTTGCTCAGTCTTTCCAAAGCAGTCAGCCTTATCTTCATAGAAAGACATCTTTCTTTTTGTACCGATATTAATCAATTTACTTAATATTAAATTAAAGAAGACACACTTAGTTTACAGTAGCAGCTGGCATAAACAGGTTTGAGATTCACATCAGACTCCAGATGGCCGCACACTCCGCTGGTTGCTTGGAAGTTGCTAGGTGTGCTAGAAAGTAGCTGACCAGCCCCCTACTCAGTAGGTTTTACAGATAAGATGCAGGGCCTCAAATGGTCTGGCTAGGCAGTCAATTAAGAGAGCTTCTCGTCTGCTATCACTTCAGGAATGCCTTTCACTCAGGGTCTACTGAGTTCACAAATAAAAGCACAAGCTGCCCAGTTAAACCTGAATCTCAGATTTAAAAAGTGTCTTTAGTATAAGTATGACCCATGTAGTATCTGAGATCTATTTACATTAAAGAAGTATTCCATGTTTATTTGAAATTAAAATTTAACTGGGTACCCTATATTTTATCTGACAATCCTAATTTCACCCCATTTTCTCTTGACATATGTCTATTTCTCCTTCCAAACCTAGTTTTCTGGACTTCTCCTGCCCTTTTCCCAAAACTTTTCCCAGTGAATCGCATCCTCCGAGGGTCTCTTCCCCCAGGCTGCCCTACTGGGTGCCCGGTAGGGGATAAGGCCAGGCACCCAGGCAGCAGAGGCACGACGGGACAGCAGGATCCACCAAGGCTCTCTGGATATATCATTTATTTTTCTCTTCTTTTCTAGAATTTACAAGATTTGATGAACTATTGACTGCCTCTACCTCAGCCAACACTGCAGATGGTAATTGCTTCGACTCAGTATCCCTTCAGCTTATTACTGTCCTGTGTGTGTTTGCATGTGCCTGCTCGTGTGAAAGTGCAGATTGTGAATTGGGTCAATAGTTTAAATGTTAAAAAAAAATCAGCCGGGAGACAGAATAGTGAAATGGTTAAAAGCCAGCGCTGACCATAACCTGCCCTTGCGCCCACTAGCCTGGTGATTTCGGTAACCGCCGGGAGCCTCTGCTGCCCGACCTTTCCTGTAGGGTTGTGGATTAACTAAGATAATGTATGGAAAGCTCTTGGATATGATCCGAGGTTCCTCGAGTTAAGAAGTGTTCAAATCACCTACCATGCTTAAGCTTTAAAAAATGACATATTTGGATATGAGGGTGGGAGGAGAAGAGCTGGCCACAAATATGGACTTCTCCAGGGCAGGATTGCAGACAGCATAGACGCTCATTTGAGCTCTCGTGTAGACACCTGGAATATTGTCCCAGCTTTCCCAAAGTGGAGCCTGTGTGCAGCTATCCCCATCCCAGTGCTGGGCACACATTGGGCACTTTAATCAGGGAGGGACAATGTATGCTTTTCATAATTTAAGTGACAGGAAGCAAGTTTGGCCAAGCTCCGTGGAAGAGGCAGGAAAGCATGGCCTGTTAACTTCAAACGCTAACACATGTGGAGGAGCCTGGGTTTCGTTGTCATGTTTTCTCTGGTCCCTGCTCACAGCGAAGGGCCCTGGGACCTTGATCCCCAGGAGAGACAGATCAGTGAAATCCCTGTGTCCCGCTAGGTTTGGCTCTGCGGCTGGTGAATGGAGGGGACCAGTGTCAGGGCTGGGTAGAGGTCCTATACCAAGGCTCCTGGGGCACCGTGTGTGATGAGGACTGGACATCAGTCATGCCATTGTGGTCTGCGGGCAGCTGGGCTATGGCTGGGCCACATCTGCCCCAGGAAGCACCTGGCTTGGTCAGGGCTCAGGACAGTTTGTTTTGGATGATGTGCGCTGCTCGGGACACGAGTCCTACCTGTGGAGCTGCCCCCACAACGGCTGGCTCTCCCACAACTGTGGACACGGGGAAGACGCAGGTGTCATCTGCTCAGATGGGATGGAGGGAGGTAACGCAGGTTATTTAGCACAGGGCACAAGGTAATGACTGTAAATAAACACCTCTACCTCTCTAAACCTCAGTTTTTCCATCAGGAAAGTGGAAATAATAGCTATTCCTTGGGCAAGTTATTTTACCTCTAAAGTTCCTCAGTTTACTTCTCTATAAGAATAAGAAAAAAATCCCTCTACCATTATGGGTTGCCAAGAGGACCAAAGGAGGTAATACATGTGGTAGTAATTCCACTAATCATCGTCATTGCCATCATTCTTATTACTATAGTAACTAGCTTTTTTTTTTAATAGTAACTAACTTTCATTGCATGCTGATTATGTGCCAGTCACTCTGACAAACAGTTTATCTACATTTTCTCATTTAATTCTTCCTCTGACCTCATGAGGATTAGTAAGTCTCATAAATGATCATCTCTGTCATTTTATGGGGAGGTAAAGACATTTTCATCCCCCACAGTCTCTATGAACATAAAACCACCTGACTCTTTGGTGACCAAGTAATTGCTACTCTATGCTTTTAGCACTTTCATTCAGTCAGTTAAGAATTGGTAAATTAAGTCAAAGCCCTCAGCCTCAATTCCGCATGCTCACAAATATGGACTGAAAAGGTTAGATTTTCTCAATGAAATAAGAAAAGCAATGGGTCCATATTTTTGCAGAAACTCAGTTTGTTATTCAACAGTGATGAAATGTTCATTTCTATTTTGATAGAATCAAGCTATTTCTGCAACAGGAGCTTTATGCAGAAACAAATGCGTAATATATAAATTATAAAGAGAATTTCATTGAATTTAGTTTGAGATTGTGAGAGCTTTTTCTTTATCCCCCATCCCCTGGGGCTAGTTTAGCATTTTGTCTTGGACATATTAGAAACTTAAGAAGTTTTTATCAAGTGGAGTGAAATTTCAAAAACAGATAACTGATTCGTTGGAGATATTGATCCTATACCATTGGCACCTTTCCATGTCAGAGTCAACTGCATTGGTTCAAAGATGGGTTTCTTGGATCCCTGTGGGTGAAACATACACATGTCTGATTTTACTTTTACTCCTTTGCAGTTTCTGAATCAGATTTTCTCACAACACCAGGTACGTTCTTTGCTTTGAAAATAATATCTTCTATTGGTTTATAATTGATTTTTGAGCCTCAAAAGTTATTTATATACTAAGAATAAATAGTATCTCTGAATTTTAATGAATGGTATGAGGGCTTCATGATAATGTGATTTGTGTCCCATCTAGAAATACAAAGGCACCCAGAATTATCTCTTCAGTTATGTAAATGGACCAGGTTATGTTATACAATTATGTTCTTCTCTAATTTTATTTTGCCTTTTGCCTACAACTTTATTGCATATCAGAACCAACTAGGGTATTTGTTTAAACGCAGGTCCTTGGATCCACCTAACTTCCCTTCCAGAAACGCCGATCTGTAGAGGCTGGAGTGGGGTTCAGGACTTTGCATTTTTACAGAATCACAGACAAAAATGGTCTGCAGAGCACACTGAGAAACACGCCGTGTGGCACTGAACTGAATTAGACTTTGGTGTTTCCGATGCAATTATGGAAACATTACATTGCTAAGAGCTTCCAAAGAAAGAAAGTGGCAGGAGATATAAATATGTATATATAGTACTACCTATTTTTGCTTAATGCTAAATGGGTTTATGTTTTTGAAACTTTTCCAAATGGTTTTGGCCATATCATGAGTCTGCCATATCAATAGTAAAGGGTTTTCTGTAGCAGATTGCTTCTGTGAGCTTTTACAAGTCTCTCAAAATGTTCTCAACATCCTTGCCACCCTATTTGGCAAGAGCAAGTCCTACCAGGACCATTTGAGCAGGGAGAGACATGTAAAGGTCTTGGCTCTCTCTGTTTTATTTTCAAAGGAACATGTTTCCTGCCTTCAGGGGCTTATGACCTAATGGAATGATAAACATTAACCAATTGATCGTACAGGTACAAGGTACAATGACAACTGTGGTAAGTGCTGGAAGGAGAGGTACGGGCAAGAACAACTGATCAAGCCAACAGGGAGAGCAACCCTGAGCCAGTCGCGGCTAAGCTGAGATCTAGAGCAGACGTAGGTGTTTGCCAGGCAGAGCAGGAAGGAACAGTAATATTCTTTTACTCACAGGTACCTGCTGCCAGGGACTTGAAAGGAACAGAGGGAGTCTTAGTTTGGCTGTAGCCATCCCCCACCTTGACCCCTGCAGGCACATACTCTGTTCCTTCCCACTTAGCCTGCCTAATGGGGGTCTGGTCAGTGCTAATAGGATAGTTCTTTATGGTAGGCTATCTCGAGATCCCATTTCCAAAACTTTCTCCTTAACATGGTTTTTGAAGTTCTGAGAAGAAAGACTTTTGATCAATGAAGTTTGAGAAGTGCTGTCTGCCATTGTTGGGCAAACTGTTTGTCTTTTGGGGGCAAATGGGTGAAGAACAAGTGTGCACAGCTGCCCTCAGTGTCCATTCTTACTAGCCTTCTAGAAGCAGTACATGATGGTGGCTAAAGGCATGGACAATGGAGTTGGAGTCTTTGTGTCCTTGGCTTATTTTATAATGTCTGTGCTTCAGTGCTTTTGTTGTAAGTGGGGATGACATTGTTGGGGGAGGATTGATTATGACACTTTCTGAAATTCGTATGACATTGTGAGTCTTTAATAAATTTGCTTAAGTTCCCTTTCCAGAGTGTTCTCCCAGTCCCCACATTCCTACATCTCCTTTGGCTTCTCTCCCAGAATAACTGGGGAGGCCCACCCAGGAGACATGGGTAGCCTTGATGATACTTTGCTTGTTTTTGTACTCAAGCTCCTCTTCAATTCCTCCCCTCCCTCCCATTAGAGCAAGAAACAGATAAAAGGTACAGTTCCCAGTTTTGTGAGATTTGGGGTCAGATTGGAGGCCAGACGGGAAGGAACCAGCTCCTTTGGAAATTACTGAGGTCTTTGGGTGGTAGCTCAAGAAAGCTCTATGTGAGTCATTCTGATGACTTAACTATCTTGGTTACTAAACCCCAATATAGAGACCAGCATGTCTCCATTTCCTGGAAAACAAAAACAAGTGGAAGCTTCCTTCTCCAGATGGTTTATCACCCTGCCCGAAATGGTACCTGGCATCATTTACAGCTAAGTAGTTGGTTGTTGGAAGAATACAAGTTGGTCAAAAAAATCTGTGAAAAGGGTGTAATCAGAACAACAAGCAACAGCTTCAATGCTTTGTTCAGTGCTATGGTCAAGATGCTATGTTGAGTTTCTGAATTTGATGTAGACCCTGGCAGTGGAAATCATGTGGTGTCATCTGGGCTGTGTTTAAATGTTATAGTGTTGAGCAGGCAGCCTCTCTCTCTCTCGTCTGTTCTTGAATGTGGGATCAGGGATGGTATGTCAGAAATGAGGTAGAGATGTTCTGGTGTAGACATTTCCTATTTTGGCTGTCCTGGTTGAAAGAATCCTTTGGCTGCCTACTTCTATGGCAAATTGTTTCTTCATTTTCAGGGATGTGTAGCCACTCTGCCTTGCTGATCTTCTTACCTGGCCAGCTACAGTATCAAGCAGGGTGGTTAGAAAAGTCCACTGTGGACTCTACATTCAAGGGGTTGAGACTGGAGTTGCAGTTTCCTGACGTACCTAGAAGTCCCCTCACCAGCCTGCTGATTATGTTTGAGAAATTCAAATCTCTGAACCCTGACCACTGCTCCTGGTGAGAGGTGCAGTTAAAAGGACCAGAGAAGTTTATCAAATGCCTTAACCCTCCTTACACCAGAAAAGGAAGAAAAACGAGATAGGTGAAACAATTTTATTAGACATTTTAACAAAAAGGTAAACATAGCAAACCTCTTTTTGTCAAGTAAATTTTGTTGCATAAGCCTCATAAAAGATGAAAGAGTGCCATCACATGTCCTTTTAGTGAAATGAGATGGTTCAGGTTCTTGAATGACTAAGTGGATAAAAGCACCATATTTTCTTTTTGTCCTTAGACTTACGTTACTGATTATTTGATTCATCTAAATATCATTATCTGAAGACTCTTAGTTTGAGATTTCAATTGTACAATGAATTTTGCCATTACTGTTAGAGCCTGTAGGGCTGCTCTCTGTCTCATTGCTTTCTTCTGATTCATCTAATAATTGTGAAACATCTTCCTTTGTCAGTTTTTCTCTTTGTCATCATGGTGGAAAGTTCCAAATTCCAAATTCCAAATTCTTAACTGCATTCCATAAAAGCTAAAAGCCTACTGACTACAAAGACAGCATCTTTATGTGTTTTCTTAGAATATATATACCTCTTGAAAGAAGGTATCCTTTGGGCACTGCAATAAGAAAACTGAAGGATGATGAAGTATCTCATTCTTTCATCTTCCTCCTAGGCAATTTTACCATTGTTCCATTTTCTTGTTATTTAAGTCTTTTCTAGAATAGTTAGTAATTGATGAGTAATGATGAGATAATTCCCCAATGGTGAAACAGGAAAACTGAGATCTCTAAGAGCCTGTAAATTATCTTGGATTTGTAAAAGGAGCCATTGAATCCATATGATGGCTGCAAGATAGAGTGAGTTTTTTTTTTTTTTTTTAATGAATAGATGCTCTTTCTCTTCTTTGGAAGAATACTAGAAATACATAAGATTTATAAAATGTCAATCCTCATAAATAGCTAGGTTTCTCAAAAAAGAAAACTCAGGAAGTAAAATTAAGCCCACCGGACTCTGACGGTATACTGAGGTGAAGTGAGAGTGGAGAGTTTTTGTCTGGTTTCACTGATGATAAAGATCCAATGTTTTCTAGATTTTCATTTGCTACAAGGTAGACTGTAAATTTCTCAGGGTATGGATGGGAAGGAACATTATTTGACACCAAAATAATTGCTAATTAGGTGCCCCCCTAGTGACTCTTCTCAAATTTGGAGGATGAATTCAGCTGTCAGCCAGAACCTTTGAGCCTAAAATTCTATCCTGTGACTATAGATTGTAACATCAGGGGGCCTGTGAGAGATATGTGCTTTAGTCCATCTAAAATAATTGAACACCCAATATCCAACACACTTGCTTTAATCTACAATGACAAAGACCCAGATACTTTTAGCAAGAATGCTGGAGGCACATAAACCCAAGATTCAACCATGCCGCCTCCTGGCATGAGTGTTAGATGAAGCTTAAGCCAATTGCTGTGCGTGTGGATCATTTATAAACAATGGAACCTATTTTCTAAGTTGAATTTTATTTGTTTCTAGGTCACTGGATCTCACAGACTACATACTATGGTGAGACCTTTTGTTCCTTACTTATTTCCCCCAATTTTTGGTTATTAGCTGTGCCAGCACGTGAGAGTGGCCTTGACTCCAGCGCAAACGCTTGTCTTTTAGAATGCAGGGATGGAGAGGGGTCAAGAGATGTGGGTGCCGAGACCTTGGCATGTCCCAGGAATGCATTCAGCCAATCCCATCTGTCATTCTCCATCCTTCTTCTCTGTGTCTCAGCCGTTTGGGTAAAATTTTCTACAGCTTGATGCTGAGGGAGAGGTTACCATAAAAAAAGTCAGTTTCTCTTTTTCTACCGATAATAACAGCCATCTTGAAATTATCCAACATTTACCAAGCACTTGTGATGGGCCCTGACACACATTATTTCTGTACACTAAAGACATTAATCTATAAAAACATTTGGAATATATTCTGTCTGGCACATAGTAAGTGCTCAACTAAGGCACATAATCAGTGCTATTGGTATGAAATCTTCCTAATGACACTGAGGTAAGTATTATCAACCCCATCTTGGAGATGAGAAGATTGAGGCACACTTAGATAAATTGTCAGCAATTCTATGACTGAAGTCACAAGGTTTGTAGGTGGCATGACAGAGATTGACTCCAGGATGGATTCCTCCAGGGCCTGTGTTCTTTCTACCTTGCCCTAGTCTTTGATTTTTGCTGAATGTACCTATGTGCCCCCATTCTCCAGAGTGAGAGGGTGTGGATCTTTGCACCTAAATTTGGTATATCAAGGCCATTTATGTGCTTACTTAGGACAACTGGCCCTGCCATTGAGCCCCTGTCCTGAGAGTCTGAGATGGGTCTGGGAAGGTATAAGGGGCGGTTTTCTGACTGACACCCAGCAAGGGCCAGACTGAAGTAGGGGGACTGAGAACTCTTCTGGTGGGACCATTCGCAGGAATGACCAGGAGGGGGCAGCAAGGAAAGCTGAGCAGTACCTTGGGAGAATCCTAGAAATGGTGCCTATAGGCTTTTCTTCTCTCTGCCCTTGACTGACATTCCTCCCCGTCCCCAACAAGGACAACCTCACCTCCCACCCTATTTCAACCTGCATGGCCCTCCCTGACCACAGCGTTCCCATAACCGCTGATGAACTGCTGTAAAGCCACGGCCAGCGTTCTGCTCATACTGCCGGGAGGGTGGGCTGGATTCCTGCTGCCTATTTTTCTTGCATGATCTCACGGGCAAAATGACCAAGCACTGCCATATCAGGCAGGAGCATGGCACCCTCTGACCCCCAGCTGTGCTCACCTCCACAGTGAGACTCAGGCCTGCTAAACCCCTCACAGGAGATGAGGCTTGAAAAGAGGGTTGAGGCCAGCTCGTGAGGTAATGCCACCTTAGACTTGATCCTGATGGGGTCTAGAGTACGTTGAGGTGTTCTGAGCAGTGATGTGACAGGAACACTTCTGCACTTTTTAAAGATAAATCTTGGAGGCATCAGGTGGGAACAGATGAATCCTCTTAGCACAGGGCACAGGGTAAGCACCCCAGGAAAGCTTGTTGGAACAATGGATATAGGTGGACTAGAGAAAGGAGGGGTGGAGTTAGTGAGATCAACTGGGAGGCACCTGGGGCAGTCCAGGTTAGAGGATGAAGGTCTGAGCTAGCACAATGCCATGGGAATAAAAGGAAAGAACAACCTTGGTGATAGACTAGATATAAGGGAGGAGGAAGTGGAGGAGCAATCAGACATGATGCCCAAATTTCCAGCATTGCTGTTGTGGAGCACGGTGAAGCCATTGATCGAAAAAGAGGACAGAGCATGTGCTAAGGTTGGGATGGTGGTGATGGGGTGCCCAGTAGACCATTACAAGCTTCAGTCTAGAGGTCAGGGCTGGACTTTCAGGGTAGAATCTGGGCTGGAAAGATGTATTTGGTGGGTCTTCCTTTATGTAGAAAGCTCTGAGAGCACATGAGGTCCTCCAGGGGGAAAAGATAGAGTGAGAAGAGGGCAAGACAACACCAGAAGGACATCAGTATTTAAGGTCCCGCGAGGAGAAGAATTGGCAAAGGAGATGGAGGCTGTCTTAGTTTGCCAGAGCTGCTGTTACAAAATACCCCAGACTGGTTGGCTTAAACAAGAGAATTTTACGACCTCTGAAGTCTGTAGTGTTCTGGTGGTGACTTGTTGTCAATCCATAGGTCAATCTCTGCCTCCATTTCCTCTTCTGAGTCCAAATTTCCTTGGCTTATCAGGAGTCATAATGGATTAAGGTCACCCTGATTCAGTTTGGCTTCACTTTAATTAAAACACCCTCAAAGACCCTATTTACCTATGAGTTTGCAGTCACAGGACCAGGGGTTGGGACTTGGACATGTCTTTATGGGGGACGTAATTTAATCCCTAACAGAGGCAGAGGTGGCAGAGGAAGGAGAACATGGGTCATGAAAGGCAAGTGGGGAGAGATGGAGTCGAGCATTTCCTACTTGCGTCCATAGCCGGCTTGTCCCTGAGACTGGTGGACAGAGGGAGCAGAGGCCAGGGCTGGGTGGAGGTCCTGGGGCAAGGCCCCTGAGGCACGGTGTGTGACAACAGCCAGGACATCCAGGACACAGATGTCATCTGGCAACCACTCGGCTGTGGCCATTCGGTATTGGCCCCAGGAGGAGCCCACTTTGGTCGGGGCTTGGGGAATATTCTCTTGGGTACCCCCCTCCCCCACCCCCACTGGGTGGTTCAGACATGAACGTGGCCACAGGGAAGATTCCGGAGTCACGTGCTCAGGTAACGCAGATGCCATCTGGCGCCGTGTCATGTACAACTCAGAGCAGGGCAGGGTGGAGGTAGGAGGTGCTCCTGTGTTGTGCGTGCCAGGGTTGTTTGGGTAATGCTTTGCAGTTTACCTGCTCTACTGTAAGTCATGTCTTATTTGATGTTGTATGTATTCCTGTCCCTATTTTACAGATAATTGAGGGTCAGGGAGGTGAAGTAATTGGATTAGGGCCAGAAAACTAGTAAGTGGGGGAGACAGGCTTCAGTCTCAGCCTTGTCCCCATAAGAGACATCGTAACCATCCAGGGCCAGGCTGACCAAATGTCCGCCTAAGTGGCAGGACCTCCCCACTGAAGGGCAGGGGAGCAGGTTTCTAGAGTTTCCCCACTGAGGATGATACTGGCTTTAAATCCTTAAAGGAGGAACAAGTGCAAATTGAGCTCCAAGCCAACCCTAGAGCCCAGACATATGTCAGAGCTCGTCTAAGGCCATCATGCTTCTCTTTAGCATAGGAAACATATGGGACCTGGCTGAGGGCATCAGGGCTTTTCTCAGAGAAGGATGATGTGGATGGTTTCTAGGTCCCTCCAGAGAGCAAACTGGGAGGTGCAAGCTCTACCACCTGAAACTCTAGAAGATTGGATTTAGGCAGAGCGGACACTGCCTCCTTTCACTATGTAGAACTGTTAATTTCAATGTCTGTGAAAGCCTTGCCCAGTTAGAGCATCTGTTCTAGTTTGCTAGCTGCTGGAATGCAATACACCAGAGATGGATTGGCTTTTAATAAAGGGGGATTTATTTAGTTAAAAATGTATAGTTCTTCAGAAGAAAGGCTGCTAACTTTCATCTGAGGTTCTTTCTTACGTGGGAAGGCACAGGGTGATCTCTGCTGGCCTTCTCTCCAGGCCTCTGGGTTCCAATAACTTTCCCTGGGGTGATTCCTTTCCTCATTTCCAAAGGCCTGGGCTGAGCTGTGAGTACTGAGAGGAGGTATGCTGAGCTGCTTGGGCTGTGATATGTTGAACTCTCTCATTTAAGCACCAGCCAATTAAATCAAACATCATTCCTTGTAGCAGGCATGCCCCCTAGCCGCTGCAGATGTAATCAGCAACAGATGAGGTTCATGTACCATTGACTCTTGTCAAAAGAACTAGATACCTTCAGCTGGCCAAGCTGATACCTGAACCTAACTATCACAGTATGACTCAGGGACCCTTTGGCCAGTGGAGGGCACACAGAATCCCCTATATGGATAGGGACCTAGGAAAATAAAAGAGAAATGTTTGTGTTTCCTCTAGAGACAGATGGGAGTTTGGCCCTGAGGCTGGTGAATGGAGGGGACCGATGCCAGGGCCGGGTGGAGGTCCTGTACCGAGGCTCCTGGGGCACCGTGTGTGATGACAGCTGGGATATCAGTGATGCCAATGTGGTCTGCAGACAGCTGAGCTGTGGCTGGGCCACATCTGCCCCAGGAAGTGCCCGGTTTGGTCAGGGTTCAGGACAGATTGTTCTGGACGATGTGCGGTGCTCGGGACAGGAGTCCTACCTGTGGAGCTGCCCCCACAACGGCTGGCTCTCCCACAACTGTGGACACGGGGAAGACGCAGGTGTCATCTGCTCAGGTGGGCCTCCTTGATCTCTGGGCCCTTGTGGGGTTGAACACTACACAGAATAATCACATTTTCCCCCAAGGTCCCCTTCCCAAAGACTGTCCAGAGTTTCTGGTGATTCCAAAGTTTCCCCAGGAATCACTGGCTGCTCAAGTCCGTGTCGGTCCCCATAACGGGAGAAACAGGATGGTCAGTTCTGTTCTCCAATCTACAAAGCAGAACCCCAAGATTGCTGTGTAGGTGGTTCTGCCACCATTGCTCTGACACAGGGCAGACCATCCTTCAGGCCAGACACAATGGCCTTTCTATTATCCTTAGAAGCATCTGCTCAGCCCCACCCTCATTTTACCTCATGCTTCCCTCTCTCAGCCAGTACTTGTTGATGTGGAAGGTAAACGCACCACACCTCACCTGGTGAGTGCATTCTATTGGTCTACACAGATGCTGACTAAGAGGCTCAGATTCAAATGTGAATCGTTTATTGAAGAGGTGGAATAGGGAAGGGGATAGGGATGTAGGCAATTGCAGGTAGTCAACAACAGAATGCAAAAATGCCATCATGGGACCTGAAGAGTAATCCCCTAGAAAATCTCTAGGAAGCCATGAAAAACTCAGAATTATCCCACTGGAGTATGGGAGTGTTGGTGAGTTCATAGACAAAATTCTGAGGACCTGTCTTTCCTCCTCCCAAGGGTGCTTCTGCAATGGCATTTGTGGCCTGTTCCAAACTTCCCATAGTTCTGGAAATAAATACCCCAAGCACAG
>PVIY010037389.1:0-24708 GCA_004026745.1 Myrmecophaga tridactyla
GGGTCTTGGTAAATTTCTGGAGTCCTATAAAAGAGGAAACATTTTGGAGAATGAAAGATATTCAGAGAGAGAGAGCAGAACGACATAGCCACGAGAAGCAGAGAGCCCACAAGCCAGTGACCTTTGGAGATGAAGAAAGAAAATGCCTCCTGGGGAGCTTCATGGAACAGGAAGCCAGGAGTAGAAGCTAGCAGATGACGCCGTGCTCACCATGTGCCCTTCCAGATGAGAGAGGAACCCTGACCGTGTTCACCATACGCCTTTCCAGATGAGAGAGAAACTCTGTGTTCGCCATGTGCCCTTCCAGATGCGAGAGGAACTCTGAACTTCACTGGCCTTCTTGAATCAAGGTATCTTTCCCTGGATGCCTTTGATTAGGCATTTCTATAGACTTATTTTAATTGGGACATTTTCTCGGCCTTAGAACTGTAAACTAGAAACTTATTGAATTCCCCTTTCCAAAAGCCATTCTGTTTCTGGTATATCACATTCCAGCAGCCAGCAAACTAGATCAGACAGCTAATAAAAATCAGAAAAAGGGTGGGCCACGCTGGCTTAGCAGGCAGAGCTCTTGCCTCCATGCCGGAGACCCAGGTTCGATTCCCAGTGCCTGCCCATGCAAAAAAAAAATTCAGAAAAGAATAAGTCAATTAGTCTGTTTTTATACCACAGCTGTTTAGATTGAAACGATGTCTTACTCTAAATATGGCCTTTTCTTGTAAGGCATGAAATTACAGCACTGGGGACATAAGTGCAAACAAACTACAGCCCTGTCCCTCAAGGAGGAGACAATTAAAATGAGCAAACACAAAATCTGGACAGAGAGCTCTGAAAGCACACAGCTGATAATTGATAACTTAATCAGATCTGGCAGGGTCAAAGGAAGGGACACCACAATCAGGAAAGACTTCCCAGAAGTGACATTTAAGTCAAATCCAAAGTATGAAGTGAGGATTACCCAAGGCAAAAGCACCAGGTTGAGGGAGTTAAGGTGGCGGGAAGGGAGCCTCGAGGCCAAGGGCACAGCATGTGCAGAGGCCTGTGGTGGTGGTGAACACGGTGCTCTCAATGCACTGAGAAGAGCTCCATCTGGCCAGAGTGCAGGCATGAGGCTGGAGAGTAGACAGGCCAGGTCACCAACGGCCTTATAAATCATGGCAAGAAGGCTGTTTACCAGAGGCCCACTGAAAGGTTCTGAAATAGGGACTGACCTGCTTACTGTGCTTTAGAAACGTGACTCGAGCTGCAATTTGGAGAATGAAGCTAGAGGAAACACAAGACTGGGCAAGGCCACTGTGGAGGGTGCTGCAGACACCCAGGAAGAGTCAATAGGGGTACAGAGCAGGGGGGTGATGGGTGGAGAGAACAGGTCACATTGAGGAGGCATTTAGGGATGGGACCAGCAGAATTTGCGGACAGGGAGGTCAGGAAGAGAGAGTGGTCAGTCAGGGGTGACAGCCAGAAGTGAGTGTGGGGGGGCAATGAATGCCGAAGTGTGCTGGCCTGGAGGTCAGAAGACAGATTGGGAGATGGATCATACGGTGGTAAAGAACTGGGGAGAGGATGAAATGACCCAGAGAGTACACAGAGCAAGAAAGAAGTCTGGACATCCAGAATCCTGAGAAGAAAACAGAAAGAAAAGCCTACAGAGGGAGAAGAGACGCATGCAAGTGAGCTATCTGCTTCTGCAGCCGAGGCAAGAAGGCGCTTCAAGGAAAATGAGTGGCCAATTATACCTGTGCTGCAAAGCTTAAACAGGAGAAGGGCAAAAAAAGATCTGCTGGATTTAGTGACAACATAGTTGTTGTCTAAAAGGCTGCCAATGGGGGGAAAACATATAAAAAAGCAAAATGGTAAGGGATTAAGGTAAAAAAGAATTGATCTTTTTTAGCACAATATTGCAATGTGCTCAATGCCACTGAACTGTACCTGTTAAAATGGTTACAGTGGCAAATTTTACATTTTATATTTGTTACTACAATTTTAAAAAAGATTTTTTATTAATAATTTATCTGAAATAGCTAGGACAGCCTGTGCTATGAGCCCCTACTCTTTAGGAGTCCACCATGTCATCCCAGACTCTACCACTCCCTAGAAAACCCCAAATCACCATATTCTAAATAGGTATCTTTTACTATATTGGTCGACAGCACCAGAGCACCACAGTAGAACAATCTACTACCCATTCCTACTACTGTACACTATAAAAGATGATGGTCCCTCTCCTTAGAATTATAGAAGAAAAAGGACACTGCTCTGAAAAGCAACTGATTCTTGTTCCCACCTCACTGACCAATATGTATGCTGAGCTGGCTGCAGTAAGGTCCAACAGCCACAAAATGCCCAGGGGGAGCTGCCCCAGTCCATGCAGCACCAGCAGTCCTGGAGGCCTGGACTTCAGCAGCCCTCCTGTCCCATGAACACCTCAGTTCTTCAACTTCTCCAGAATACCTATGGTGCCCCCTCTTTGAAAAACACTCATTTAGGACAATTTTCTATTCAAATTCCCAGAACTATGAAGAAAAACTTTGGCATGGAATGTGTCTATGTTTTTCAGTCAAAAATATTAACAAAGAAAATACATAAAGTTATAAAGAACTTGCCTGTTTGTATATATGGCACACTCCTTATTGTTAATCTTTAAGCATTCACTGTATTTCCAAAGGGCATCTTTATAGTTTTTGTCCTTTACACATTGATTTCCGTCTTCCTTCAGGGTTCTAAACATTTTCTCATCTATGGGGACACCGCCCCCCCCAAAAAAAAGAAAAGAAAAGGAAATACTCATATAAGTACCTCCACAAAATCTTAAATATATCTAAGTAAATCCTCTTTTGTAAATAAACTTGGCCACACACCATGCAAAGCTAAAATCTAAATGGAACAAAACATTGGACACAAATTGAAAACATAAACTGGCTATAAGTAAAAACGATTATATAATTGTGGCACTATTATTTTCAGATCAGTAAATAAAATACAACTAACTTTTATCATTCTACATGTATTAGCATGCCTTTTTTTCTGCACCAAGATGCTGGAAACATTAAGAGAGGTGAGAACCACCCCAGAGACAAGGCAAACGAGGGCACCAGGGCAGCAGGCCGCTACGTGACGAGAGATGGCCCTCCAACTGCAGCCGTGCCTCTGAACCGCCCAGGGCCTGCTGTTACCTCCAGTCCCGCTGCCTCGCACAGGGCTTTAACAGTACAGGTGACATTTTAGACATTTAGTTAGCTTGCAGGTATGACAGAATCCTTCTATAAAATGGAGATACAAACAGCTACAGTGCTTGGCTCAATGACTATTTCATGAATAATACACCCCTGAAAGCCTAAAGTAGACATCTAATCAGCATCTCAAATTTTCTTGGGAAATCACACCTCCCCCACTCTCTGCCGCTGAGGTTCAAATAAGAGGCGCCCCACTCCCAGCCTACCTCTTGGGGTAATTTCTGTTTAATCAGTACTTCATATTCCTTTGGCCACAATAATCTAAGGGATGGGCCTATGAGATTTTTGTAGCAGCTTCTGGGAAAGTAGTTCACACTCTCTGCCAAGGCATTTGAGACTAAAAGTAGGAGCTATTTTGCCATCCTGTGGTACAAAGGGAGAGCCAGTCTGAGAACAGAGCAGACAGCATAGGGGAGATGCCAGTGCCAAGAGCTAGAGCCAGTCTCTGAGCCCAGAAACCAGCCAAACCTACAGTACTCTACTCAGTAAGAGGCAATAAACCCCATCTATGGCTTAAGTCATTATGGATTAGGTTTTCTGATGTCTGTAACCAAAGAAGCCCCAAATGTTCATTACCAGAATTACAGGCTGTTTGTGTTATCATGCAGCCAACATGACTGAGTCTCTGGTCAGAATCCATTTCTCCCTTCCTAAGGGTAGCCTGATATTCATCCAGCCTCACAACATACATGGTCTACTAGAGTCTTATGATACTTAATTATTCTTATTATTGTTAATACCACTCAAATTTAAAAGAGTTGCTATAGGGTTTACACAATCAGCACATATGCTAGATGTTTCATACGCCTATCTCCATTTATGCCTTAGAACGACCCCACGAGGTCGTTATTAATATGTTCCCTCGTATACACAATGACACTGGAGATGTGAAGTACTTCTTAAGATTATTTAGCTCAAAAGAGGGAGAAGTGGAATTCCAACAGGGGTCGGACGCGAGAGTTCATTTTGTTATCTCTCTGCTTTACTGTGAAGATAAATCCCCCCGCTCAAGATAACCTTCAGAAGAAAGGGGTGCAGGCTCCCCACACCTGGGATGCCTGGCTGGCAATGGCTGCAGGAATCTCCCGCTTGGTCTGGGGTCGCCTCTGCCGCAGGCTGCCATGGTCGCACGGCTGGGATAGGCGACAGCTTCTCCCGCCAGCTTGGTCCATCCACATCCATTAAAATTCTTGTTATTCTAAAAAGAAAATAATTTCTGTATTGATCATACAATTTTCCTTTTATATTACTGACGGTCATATCAAGAATAAAACTTACAAATGCTATGCAACTGTCTCTTGCAGAAAACAAAATCTTGAGCTGTTTTGTGACCACATAAACTAAAATGGCTTCAAAGGGACTTCAAAGTGCCATAAACTATATAACTTTAGACCATTTTTAACCGAAAGAAATAACTGAGACATATCTAATTGGTTTAAAAGTTTGTTTATATTCTATAATATATACGCTATAGTGCATTAAAAGCAATGTATATGTATATACATATATAATATATATTAAAAATTTTAATTTTTTAAAAAAATATAAAACTAAAATTTAGGAGGCCTAGAAGAAATGGCCTCCTAATAGTTATTACAAGTGCTAAATTGATAATGTATTATATTCCTGGGAATAATCACAAGTGCTTTAGAATTTCTATACCCAAACTGTATATTAAAGTGGTTTAAAACAGGTGTACAAGATTGGCTGCTAAAACTGACAAGGGTTCTCTGTCACATGGTTTGTTACTTTTTGTTAAAACATTTACATATGGTTAAGATAGTTTTACCTTGTATTTTTTCCATCTCTAAAGTTATGCACTTACTTTGTTTTCATATGAATAAAGACAAAAGAATGGGATGCAGGAGTTTACCATGAGGCCCCCTGTATTCATGCCGTTTACTAAGGGCCATCAAAAAATTCACATTAAAATCCTTGATGGTCACTTTCTCATTATTTTAAACATATAAAATAACATAGAAAGGAAAAATAATCGAATTATAGAATCTGGTTTGTAAAAGGTGCTTCCCAAGATAGAGAAGTCTATTGGCAAGTAGCTGAATGGAGTAGTTAGTTGGCTCAAGGAGTTTCATGTATTCTTTGTCAGAGGAAGTTGTATATTTATATATTGACAAATATAATACATATACATTACCTAGTTTCTTAAACTGAAATTTCAATACTGATTTTTGGTTATGGTAGCAAATCTCATCTATTTTAGTGTAAAAAGATTTTTTTCTTTGAAAACTAATGTATAACTGACTGCAACTGCAAAAAGAAGCTTTAGAAAAAGAATTTTCAAGCAAAACTTGTATTACCAGCAGAGAGGAAGGAAGAAGCAGCTGAAAAGAGATGATGCGTTGCCAGGGAGTAAATAAGTATGTGCAGGGAAATCTAACATATAAGATTCCTGGAGAGGAAGAGAGGAATATGATTAATGGAAGACAAAAACAAAATAAGCACAGATGTTTCAAAAATAATAAGCTGCTAATGTTTAACTTAGCATAATGAACTGAAATGAGAAATCAAGCATAAATATGGAATTCACAAAAAGGAATAGTGAAATTTTTAATGGATAGTTTATATAAAAAATATGTGGCAAAACCAAACAAAATCTCTTCATCCTCTTATAAAACAATAAATCAACAAGAAGTATTCAATTAAAAAATGACTGAGTCTTAAAAGTCAATTTGTATAAAAGAACCTTGAGTACATTTAAAAAGTATAAAATATTTCTCAAAAAGTGAAACATAGAATTACCATTTGACCCAGCAATGTCACTCCTAGGTATAGTCTCAAAAGAATTGACAACAGATACTCACACAAAAAGCTTGTACATGAATGTTCACGACAGCACTATTCACAATAGTTTAAAGGTGGAAACAACCTAAATGCCCATCAACTAATGAATAGATAAACAAAATGTAACATGTCCATATAACAGAATATTATTCAGTCATAAAGAGGAATGAAGTACTGATACATGCTACAACATGGATGAACCTCGAAAAGCCAAGTGAAAGAAAAGGCAACATGTGTGATTTCACACAAGTGAAATATACAGAATAAGTAAATCTACAGAGACAGAAACTAGAAAGTGGTTTCCAGAGACTGGGGGATAGAGGTGGGGAGAAGAGGGATAAGGAATGGGGTTTCCTTTCAGATTGGTGAAAATGTTTGCAACCAGACAGAAGTGACAGCTACACAACATAACAAATGTACTAGAGGCCACTGAACTGTTCACTTTAAAGTAATTTTATGTTATGTGAATTTTACGTCAATTAAAAAATAAAAGTCTAATGCAGAAATGTGAGTAACCATGGTTTCTCAGTCCCACTATTTCTTCCTTTAAGCCACCCAGCCTTATCACTACTAAAACTGGATTTCCTAAAACACCTTTTTATCAGGCTCTTCCCTATTATGTCAGCTCCTTTAGGTGCCTTCCCATTTTGTTTCATACAAGCCCCCTAACTCTTAACTTTCTCCTCCTATCTTGGAATTACCAGGCAGATGTTGAGGCAAATTAAAAACAAAGCCCCAAAGCACAGGAATGAACCATGTTCTCTCTACTGGAGAATTCATTCACCCAACACATTTTTATGGAGATCATCTACTATGTAAGGTTCTGCAGCTACAAAGGTAGGCAAAACACAATTCTTGACCTCATGGAACTCTCAGAATAGCTATAGAAAAAAGTTCAAGGAGCGGGGGTGGGGAGGGGAGGGGGCGGGGGAGGGAGGGAGGAGGTGAATTTTAAAACGATGTGGAAATGCACAGTGTTATGGAGGCACTGAGGAAGGGAACCTAAGGGGAGTGGATGGAGTGGGAGGAAAGGTTAAGTCAGGGAAGGCAATTTCCTAGAGGAAGCAAATCTTCTCCTGTAAGATGAGGCGGAAATTAACAAAATGGGGACTTCTAGGCAAAAGAGGCAGCATGATAAAAGGCCCATGGGCTGAACTACAAGCATTCAGGAGGAGGTAGCGGACAAGGCACAGTGTGAAGGCTGAGCTCAATCAATCCCACTCTGCCCCAAATAACCAAGATTTATCCCTTTCTTCTAGTCAAGCTGGGAGTAGATAAGTTCTGGGTGACCCCAAAATAGAAAAGCTCCAGGGAATGGCTGTCAGCTCTGCATACAGATCTTTCCAAGTTTTCTCCAAAATGGAGTAGTACCATGAGGGGAGGTAAAGCATGATTTTAACAATGAATTAATCCAAATCGTACCTTTCTCATTTTCTATATTTTTGCTCTCTCTCCAACAACCATATCCACTTAGATGAGGGTGACCTGACCTTTCTCTGATCCCCCACTTGACAGTCTAATGCATTTCTGCACTTGGGGATAACTGTCTTATTTTATGTTTTTATACCCAGCTAGATGCTAGTTTGCTTGAAGACACAGACCATGTCATTTTTTTGTTTTTGTCTTTTTTGGGGGGGAGAAGGGCAGGGAGTGGAGCATCATATACTAGATAAGCACAGGGCACTGGTAGCACATAGATACTTGTAAATACTTGAGAAGTTATGCTTTGGGCAAAATGGGATCAGAAAGCTCACAACCAGAAATGTTACCAACTTGTACGTTCAAATTTCACCTGAAAGCAATATATGAGGTCTGGAAATTCTTACTTTCCCATTCTGACTCACGGGGCAAATAGGTATTATACAAATTATATCCAAATCTTTTTCTATTTCACCATTATAAATTAATATTCATCCTAGATGAGGGACAATTTACAAGGACATATAACACACATATCTAGCAGGCTCATCAAGACATCCAGTCCCCTGAGGAGAAACAAAAGATGTTTCCACAGACAGAAGTGTTGCCAATGGATATCTGAAAATTCTGTAGGAGGAGAAGATTCAACATGGCAATTTTCGCTACATTTTGTGATTTTGTCCCATCATTAGTTCTGATTTATGACATCAATAAAAACATCTTCCTAACTCCACAGATATTTACAAATACTAAAATTAAATTCTGTAGATTTTGGGCATCAGATATGTGTTGCATACGCAACTATAAAAAAAGAAAATTCAAAAAAAAAAAGAAGAAGAAGAAGAAGAAGATTATCCTCCAAACAGTGATAAATGAACCAGGAAATAAATAATAGTTGTGAGAGCACAACTCAAAGTATATTAAAGGATAGTTAGAATATAAGTAAGAGAGAAAGAATCAGTTCAGTTTAACAGAGTGAAAGAAGTCAATCTTCAAGTAAAATAAACAACACAGGACATGTCTACACTTGACATCTTTCCTTGAACAAGGAGGAGGTAAAAAAAATTCAATTCCATTATAAAACAACCGGACCTTAGGTAGCTGCCTATTAGATTACCTGTTAATACTGTCATTTGCTATCTGGATTCCACAGTCTATTTGCAACACTGTTTTATAATCCACGTAAGCTTTCCGATACTGCTCTAAAGTTTCATAGGCCATTGCTCGTCGCAAAAGAGGCTTGATTGAAAATGGATGAAGTTCCAAGGCCCTAAAGAAGACAAATATATTAAAAATCAATTTTTTTTAAAGTTATACTAAAAACTGAGTATATAATACTGCAGTACTGGAATCTCAAATATGTATATATGTGTTATTTCACTTTGGGGACCCAGTAACATATCAGCAAGGCAAACGCAGGGTAGGAGAGCAATAAGATTTGCAGTTGCTTTTTCAAACCAGTACCAAAGTATTCTGGCATTTACTCTTTACCTACTAAGACATGAGCTCCCTGACAGCAGGTAGCATGCCTCAATACTCCTGCATCCTCTAACAAAGCTCAGCAAGACACAGGTACAGTAGAGGCTTTCAACAGAGTCTTATCGATGGGTTAAAAAAGAAAATTCTTATTTGTACCAATTTAATAAGGCACCTTAGAATAAAACCATAAAAAACCTGCACTGTTTTGAAAATCACCTAAAATTTAATATGTTGATTACGGTTTACTTGCTGCAAAGAAGTTTCAAAAATAGAACAGAAGGGAATCAAAGAACTTAGCATACAATGATTTCATGTCATGAATTCGTGAATGTTTTACTTTGCATTTTTCACTCTTTGAGATGCTTCCAATATCACTGAAGATATATTTCAAGGTTATGTTCTTTGGTTTTGTTTGAAGTAACTGTTTAAAGCTACTTCCCTACTTAATGTACTTCATTATATTCTAAAATAAAGCATACAAAGGATTGTATTTATGAAAGAAAATCACTGTAGTCTTGGTTTTAACAAAATGAACTAAAACCATCAAGTACCCCATGCAGAGAGCCTATAAAGGGCCTACTTTCTCCATTAATCTACTAACCCATCTCTGCACCAGACTGTTGGTGATCCTATGCTGCAAGCAGCTGACCTGTGAAAAATTTAACTTGCTTCAGGGAGAGCAATTTTGTTAACTCTTAGCTGCAAGTAGTTTATGTATCAAAAATTTAACTTCTGGGGAAGCATTAAGTAAGGGCTGCTTTGCTTAACTTGTGTTTTCCCAATAATCTCAGAAATCTGTGGTCTATTCCTGCCTACCATGCCTTGGCAAGGAAGAAGCAATGATGGAATGCCTCCTATGTGCTAGTCACTGAAGACTATTATCTAATCTCATAAAGACCTACAAGGTAAATATTAATCTGTCCAGGTGAGGAAACTGAGAGACACATGGAATAATCTGCCCAGGTGTCAGTCCTTTTGTATTTAAGTTGCAGGAAGGCACAGGTATTCTGTTTTGAGCACCTCTATAATCCCAGGCCTAGATCAACATCTGGGCCATGAAAGGTACTCAACAAACACCTGCTGAATGAAGCTTCAGAGTCTGCACTCTTCCTAGCACAAACACATACAAAAACACTGTGAATAAAATAACTGAGACATTTGTTTCTTTTGTACCATAGAAGTTATTCTAAAAATGTTGTTAAACCTAACAAGCAATCGATTTTAAGCTGCCAAGTTGTAAGGCTTGTGGGTGATTTTTAATTACCTTCTTTGTGCTGTACTGGGTTTTTATATTGTTTTACAATAGCTATGCATCTTGTAATTGGTACAAGTTATTTAAAAATAACATTAAAACAAGCAAAAATAATTATACATTGTAAAACAGATCCTTGGGCATCAGGATCTATCACCTATACCACAGCCTTAAATCTAGATTAGTTTAATGCCTAGGGGATATAAACTATATTATAGATTCTAAATATGTATCTCTCTCACAACTACATGACCACTTCTCCACTTCCCAGAAGATTTCCAAGGCCCCAGTGCCACTTATCCAATCAAAATGGACCAGAGTCAGTCTTGGACTCTCAAACTGAGTAAGATGTTGCATTTAATTTTCAGCATCTCCCAGCCTAGAAAACATAAGTTTTTCCCCTTTGAACCACAATCCGAAAATAAATATGAGCTTATGAATGGAAATTCCATCAAGGAAAAAAAGGGGGGAAAGTCCACTTATAGAAACAAACAGAAAACTTTTAAACTAGAGCTTACATAAGACACTTTCTATTCAAGTTTAACACCATTAAGACCATAAAGGGTCTTCTAATTTCAAGTCTCTCCAAGAGCAGCAAAGATAAAAAAAAAAAAAAGAAGAGAATTACTAAGCATCATTCATCTGCACTTAGTCTGTCAAAATATCTTCAATGGAAAGGCACCAGAAGATTTTTGCCATGGTTTAGATGGCTCAATAAGGTTCTCCAGAGCAGGCCACAGTGGCTCAGCAGGCAGAGTTCTCACCTGCCAAGCCAGAAACCTGGGTTCCATTTCTGATGCCTGCCCATGCCAAAAAAAAAAAAAAAAAAAACATTCTCCAACAGAATGGGAAAAGTAAAGATATCTTGCTGATAAAAATTATGAAAATAAATAGTTATTTCCAGAATAATGGTTTCCAAACTTTTGTTTAAGAATCACAACCCCTTTCCATGTTTCACCCAAAAGCCTAAAATAGAAACATGAGATTCTGTGAGGAGGAAAGGGGCAGGACCTGGGAATCCTTTGAAGTATTGCCACAAACACCCAGAACATCAGTTCTTCAAACAAGCTGCAGGAAACACTGACGCACCCTGGAATGGGCCTCAGGAGTGTAGGTATTTAAAACCATTTAAAATACTGGCTAAGTGAAATACGACAGACATAAAAAGAACAAATATTGTATAATTTCACTTACATGAAATATCAAGAATATGTAAACTCATAGAGACAGAAAGTAGAATAACTGGAGAGTTACTGCTTCAAGGGTACAGTTTGTTTGGGCTGATGAAAAATTCTGGAAATAGTGGTAACAGTAACAAAACATTGTGAATGTACTCAATGCTCTAGAATTGTACACTTGAAAATGGTTAAAATAGTAAATTTTAAGTTGCGAATATTTCACAATAAAAAAATCTCCCAAAATCAAACAGTAGTCTTTTCCCAACATGCATAGAAAGTTATTTTCATATGTAAAAGACTGCCCTGGAACCTTAAGTTTTGCCCCCAAATTTTTCTTTTTAAATAAATGTTTGACTCCTACCACCACGTGTCTGATAAAAAGGGTATGTGGAACATAAAACAACTCTCCAAGAAGCAAAAAGAAACAAATGAAAAGCTAAACAACAGGCTTTCTTTAAAATATATGCAATCTTTTTGACATGAAGGGAAAATATTTTCTGTTAATAAGTTATTCTTAGTTCATACAGATTTAAATACACCCATATTTCAACATGTTCTCAAAAGCATGCCATAGCATTAAAAGAAGTTTGAGAATCACTGCTCTGGAGCAAAATCACCCTCTACTGAGTATCAGCTCCTTGCCCCTCATGCTAGGACTCATATGCTAGCTATCAAAGAAAACATCTAAGTAGGTCGGTCTCTATAGAGGTCAGCCCTGACCAGCAGAGCCAGATTCCCTGGCCCAGAATCCAGCTTTTATCTAAGGACACCTTACCTAAACTGACCCCTGCCTCCCTCCCCTGCTGGCCTCCTCACATTCTCCCCCAGGATAAGACCCCTTCTAGTCTCAATGGACACCATAGCTAGGCTTCCACCTACTCCTGAGACTGCACTCAAACACTGCAAAGTTTAGCTAGTAAATGTCTGCGTTCTTAAATGTTCTCATTTAAAGATAAAATTAGTCTGCTGTTTTGCTGCAGCCTTAATTTAACTAACTAAAGAGTGTGAAACTTGCTTACTCCAGAAGACCTCAGACAAGTCTGAAGGGTGATGTACATAGACACTTGGGCTTAAAAGGTTCCTGGATGCAAATCATGGGTGTGTCTTGCAAATGCATGTGGCCCTGTGGGTTAGATTTGAATAGTAGTAAATGTTTAACAACCAGCTCTCCAGGGAAAGAAAAAAGAAAAAAAACCCAGACTGTGGTGTTGGCCAACCTTCTTGGTGTCACCACTCCCCCAAGCTATCAACCTGACATTCATCAACTCACAAAAGCCTGAAACTGTGACAGTTAGCCAGTGTGAGCCAACACAACAGTGGATAGGGCTTAAAGTCAGGCCAAAAGGAATGAACGTATTATTAAATTCAAATATGTAAAACTGGTACAAATCCAAATGTCTTCAGACCTCCTTTTTATGCTATAGGCACAGATATTAAGAAGCTTCTACCCCTCTCAATAACCCGAAACTGTCAATGAAAAAAGTAGTAAATTGTTCCCTTTATAAACAGTATGGCCACATAATTTACTGTCCAAACCAGGATTTGAGAGTGAAAGGGGAGATACTGATAATTAATCCAGATAACAAGAATAAACCAGGACTGTCAGACAAACCAGAACATGACCTCTACTTTTTTAGATGTACCAAGAGTAGCTTCTTGGCAACGGGTTCCTGGAGCAGGCTTATACTTACTGGTAAAAGAAAATAATACTTTCTATTAACATAAATATATTAAACTATCCCAGTATCCAACTTATTGAGTACCATGGATAAGTAAGTATTGTGCTTTGAGGGGTAAAAGACAGTATAAAACATGGTTCCTGTCCTCGAGAACCTTAAACTCCAGAGCCATGGAGGACCCAAATCCCTACAGGTGTGACAGCATGCTAGTGCAGGTGTTACAGATGAGCAGAAGATAGGGCACCTCCTCAGGCTGGGACAAACAAGGAAGCAGAGAGAAGGTGGCAGCTGAGCAGAGATTTCAGAAGCAAAGACGTGCAGAGGACATTCCAGAAGGTGAGGATCACCTGACAAAGGTACAAGACCTGGGCAGGGTACGCATAAGGAACTGGGACAGGAGATCCAACGGGAACAGAAACCTTGTTTTGCAGGCAGCATGATGACTGAGGAGTACCTGAAAGACAATACTGAGCTACTGAATGCCTGCCTGAAAACAGTCTGAGAAAAGTAATGCTTCAGGAAAAGTTATTTTGATGCCACAGTGGAATGCAGAGGGAGGACAAACAGATTAGTAGAAGGCTTCTCCAATAGCCTAAGTGATATAAAAAGAGCATGAATTTCAGCAGTGAAAATAAAAAAAGCTTACAGAATCCTTTTATAACTGTCTTCAAATATGTGAAAGAGGAGATGTATGATTATAAATATTTATTAGTTAATCTACTTAAAAGCTGTTTAAAAATTAGAAAATTATATTTTACAAATATAATTTTAAGAAAACATGTAGAAAAATTTAACAGCATATTAAATATTGCATTTATCGTATTGAAATTATAGCAATCTCTTGACAAACTTGAAAACATGCGGTTTACCTGTTACAATCTTGAATGCAGCCACTGCAATTTCCTTCTTTTAGGTAACATGCTGCTCTATTTGAATATAAGATACTTAGATCATCTGCACTTTCACTTCCTAAAATCACATTTAATTAAATACAGTTAAAATCATTAGAAAATCACAGTTCAACAGAATTAAAAGACTGAGGTCTCCGCTTGGCACTGCAGTCCTACAGACTGCTGACAAAGCAGAGCTCTAAGATGCCATGTCCGTCCTCGAACTAGCCACACAGGGGAAAAGTCCATAAAGGACAGAGGCAAACGTGCCTCACCCGGCACATGCTACACATTCCCATGTATGGTGCCCATTGCTCAGGTCACACACCATCCTTAGAAACCAGGAAGCAATTCACAGAGCCCCTGTCATTCAGGAGGTGCGGGCGCCCCTCCTGCGGTGGCTTTTGGATCCCGGGGACACAGCCTGCCGGGTCTCGGTAAACCCCAGCACAGCTCACCTGCAGGCTCCAGCTGCGCTATCGCCGCGGAGTACTTGAGCGCCGCCTCCGCAAACTGCCCGTTTTTAAACAGCTCGTTGCCCTGGCTCTTCAGGCCGGCTGGGGCGCCTGGGGCGGCTGGGGCGACCGGGACAGGGGTACACGCGGGCGCGGCGGGGTCCCCGGCGCCCCGCCCGCCGCCCGGGTGCCCGTTGGCGCCGCCTGCAGTCGCTGGGGCCCGGGGCCGACCTAGCTTGTCTGCACCAGGTCCCGGCACCCACTCCCGCCACGGCGCGCCCCTCTCCGGCTGCTTGCCGCCTTCGCGGGAGAGCTTCTTCTGGATGTTGCCCATAGCGCTAGGCTTGTCGGCGCACCTGGCTCCCGCCGGTTCGGCGGCCTCTGTGGGGAAGGAGATGCGGAAAATGAGTGTTTGCATCATCAGGACAAACTACCGCGAAGCCCGGGGGCGGGGGGGGGAGTGCTCGGCGGCCGAGGCCGGCGGTTCTCAGGGGCGGTTTCACCAGGGCGGTTTCGCCGGGGAAGCCCGGGAGGGTGCCGCCCGCGTCCGGCCGAGCCCTGCAGTTTCCGGCACCGCCCGCGGGGACGTCAGTTCAGAGTGATTGACTGCGGAGTCCGAGTCAGGATCCTCCTAGCCCTAGTGTCTTCCCGAGGACAAAGGTCTAGGACAACGACCTGAGACCAACCCCGTATTTAACTCTTTAAAGGCTGAAGCGCTTGTGGCATGAAAACTGGCATTTCGAAATCATTCCCTAAAGTCCTACCTCTTCATCCAACCATACCTGTTGAGGTACAGCTTACAAAACCTTGTCTTTCCTTCCACTTTCAACTTATGACTAAATGAAGTTACTAGGACTTGGTGGACACAATATAGTACAACTACTCTTTATTACAAAGGGCTGGGAGAAAGATATCGTTTAAAAGAAAAAGTCGATGTGGCTTATTTTTCCAAAGTAGTTTTTAAGTCATTTCAAAGTGGATTTAGCAAAGAAGTCCATATAAAATAAGCACCTAATTTTTAAGCTTAAAATGAACCTTAAAAACACATAGTTTAAAAAAAAAAACCACACACACACGGTAAATATTCCATTTAAATGCTTTCTTCAAACTTAAACATTCCTTTTAACTTGACTGAGATTTCAGGTATTAATCGTAGCTTTATAACTGATTATTAATCTACTATTTTTAAAATATGAAACCGATGTATAAATATTTCACTGATGGATATCTTATCAATCTTTAAAATAGAACAATTAATCTTTTCAAAGCTCTATTACAAAGTGCTATTAAAGAGACTTTAAAGCTTTCTCTTGTAACAAATACCAATCTGATTTCTAATGGATATCTCTTCCATTTTCTTCCAAGAATGGTAAAGCCAGGATTTGAAGCACAAAGATAGAGGGAGTAGAAAACCACAACTGCCTAAATGAAAATCAGTGAATGATTTTCTTAAGGCAAGCACCGAGTATTAAAAATACGCCACTACAGCCTTCTGTACAGAAGAATTGACTGTTCGATCCATTCAATTTGGATCAACCAAAAGAAGTTTAATTATTAAACAAAAAGATCTTGCTATAGAGATAAATCCCCAGACTGGACCCAGTAGTATTATTAGAGCAAAGCTTCAGTATTCATCTGGTATCTGCTGTTCAAATCCCAACCCGACATAGAAACGATGGAAGCACAAATCAGTAGAAACAAGGGATAGTTTCCTTCTCCTTATATCACATTCCCTCATGTCTGATCTCTACCACATAATAAGGGTCAGGACCTTTACATATGTTATCATTTCCTACTATCGTTTATCCTAGTATTATCATCCCCATCTTACAAATGAGGCAAAGAAGAAGCACAGAGAGCTAAAAACCAGCATAACTGGGATTTGAACTAAATGTAAAGCCTTAGCCTTTTCCCCACGATTGAACTGTCCTTGAACAATTCCAGCAGATCTCAGGAGAGGGGAACAGAAGTGATCTCAAGAGAGGTGAACAGAGGTTGGAACTTAGACAGTCCTGTTGGGCTTGGGGCTACCTGTGGGACTTACTGGGCAGGGAGTGGCCTGACCCAGAGACACAGATTTGGGAGTTGACAGTACACAAAGGATCATTAACATAGTAGGTGTGGATGGGTCACACAGACCCTCCAAAGGATCCCTAGGGATTTTTACATTTAAAGGATGACCCAAGGAAGAGGAATCCAAGGAGATAGGGGAGTGCGTAGAAATAAGAGGAAGATCAGGAGGACTTACTGCCTCAGACACCAAGAGGAAGAGTGCTTGAAGGAGAAAGAGAATCTTTCTGACCTAATGGATATAGCAGAAAATAGATATGTCCTTTTTCCTCATGAGAGGTTTTAAAAGTCAATGGTAATTCAGAGTTAACACACATACCTTTATAATAAAATATTTTCAGGTTTGACTTAAGAGTACATGGCTCAGGAGTTCTGTTCTCTGCCGGAGTTCCAATCCCAGATGACTCATAAACGGAGAACTGAGCCTAGTACTTTCTATGACAGCATCCTGAGCTATAAAACAAGGCTGATAATGATGACTGTATCTTAATGGTGGTATGTGAATGTAGATAGTATCTTCCCACAATTAGCAAAGTGCCTGGTACGCAGTAGCATTCAATACACAATAAATAGTAGCATTAAGTGTTCAGTGACTGCCTCTGGCCCTGGCTAATAAGATGGTTGGTTGTTTTGTTTTGGGTTTTTGGCCTTCTTATTATGGAAAATTTTAAGCACACAAAAATAGAATAACACAAAAGACCGTGTGCAAAGCTGAACCTTAAAGTTCTAGTCCTTATCATTAGAAAGCCTCAGTTTAGTTTCTTTATCTGTAATATAGGAATAAGGCCTTCTGAAGAAAGTTTAATTTAATTCTATTGTACTTTATTGTTTTGAGAATTGACATAAAAATCGGTAATTTTTTTAGCATACAGTTAACTGATTGTACTTCTTCTCAAAATATTTTATTTTTTTTAGCTGTTTTTCATTCTCTCCATGTTCTTTTCTCAGACTAAGAAAAATATTCCAAGATTTTGAAAAAAAAATTTTTCCCAACAAAATGTATTCCAATGGCTCCAGGTTATTATTGATGTATTTTTAATGCTTTAATTTGATGCTTGCTTTCTTTCTTATAGGTATCTTTTTAAAAGATGTTTTCTAATAAATAAAATTAGGAAATATGGAAAATACAAAGAAAATTTAAAGTTCCACTGTTTAAACGACTGTTAACACACTGAAGTGTATTTCTTTCATGTATTTTTATACATATATGTACTTATTAAAATTAAGCTTTTGATATGCAATTTACCTTAAATTTTATCATGAGCATACTCTCATATCAATATTGTTTTAAAACATTTTTAATAACTACATAATATATCATCCTGTGGATAGTCTATATTTACTTAGTCATTTCCCTATTACTGGATTGTAAGCTATTGCCCCATTTCACTATTTTAAATAATGCTGTGACAAATATTCTTGAATATAAGATGATAATATCTCTATTTTCTGGGATAAATTCCTAGAAATCAAATTACTTAGGTACACATTATGAGCATTTTAAAGCATAAAGTACTAGATTACTGCTGAATCACTTTTCCAAAAGGCTGTGACAATTTACAACCCCATCAGAAGTGTATAAGACTGCTTATATGGATTGGAAAATTTGGTATTGATAAGATCGCAATACTTCTTAAAGTGAAATACAGAGTCAAAACAATTCCAGCTGGGCTATTTGGAGAATGTGACAAGCTGATCCTAAAATTCACATGGAAATTCAAGGGTCCCTGAATAGCCAAAACAATTGTGAAAAAGAACAAACTTGGAGGACTCATATTTCTCTATTTCAAAACTTACTGTAAAGCTACAATAATCAAGACTGTGTTTCTGGCATACAGATAGACATATAGATCAATGAAATAGAATCCAGAGTCCAGAAATAATGCATATGGTCAATTGATTTTTTTTGTTTGTTTTTAACATTTTTATTGTGAAATATAACATATATACAAAAAGTAAAAAAGGAAAAGAAAGAAAAAGCAATAATTTTCAAAAATCAATTGATTTTTAAGGAGGGGGCCAAGATAATTTAATGAAGAAAGAAGTCTTTTGAACAAATGGTGCTGGGACAACTGGATATCCACAAGCAAGAGGATAACTTTGAAGCTCTACCTTACACCATATACCAAAATTTAATTCAAAAGGGATCAAAGATCTAATGTAAAACTAAACTTATTAAATTCTTAGAAGAAAACATATGAGTAGATCTTTAACCTTGGCTTGGACAATGGTTTCTCTGACATGACTTCAGTTAAACTGGACTTCATCAAAATTAAAAACGTTTGTGCTTCAAAGGATACTATCAAGAAAAAGGAAAAACCCAAACACAGAAGGAGAGAAAGTATTTGTAAATCATAGGAGTTGATAAAAGGCTAGTACTCAGAATACAAAAAGAACTCTCACAACTCAACAATAAAAACACAACCTAATTTTTGAACAGACATTTCTTCAAAGACAAAATACAAATGGCTCATAAGCACATGAAACAATAGTCCACATTATTAGACGAAAAAATGCAA
Source organism: Myrmecophaga tridactyla (assembly GCA_004026745.1). Lineage (NCBI taxonomy): Eukaryota > Metazoa > Chordata > Mammalia > Pilosa > Myrmecophagidae > Myrmecophaga > Myrmecophaga tridactyla. The sequence continues at coordinate 18,977 of PVIY010037389.1, forward strand.
GTCAGAACCATAAGATACCACTTCATACCCACTAAGATAGCTATCATCAAAAAGACAGACAATAATAAGTATGGGCGAGGATGTGGAGAAATTGGAACTTTCATATATTGCTGGTGGGAATGTCAAGTGGTACAGCTGCTTTGGAAAACGGTTTGTCAGTTCCTCAAACTATTAACATAGTGTTACCACGTGACCCAGCAATACCACTCCTAGGTGGAATTGAAAACATATATCCAACACAAAAACTTGTACATAAATGTTCACAGTAGCATTATTCATAATACTCAAAAAGTAGAAACAACCAAGTTGTCCATTACCTGATGAATAGATAAACAAAATGTATATCCATATGATGGAACATTCAGCCATAGAAAGGAAAGATGTATTAATACGTGTTACAGCATGGATGAACCTTGAAAACATTGACTAAAAGAAGCCAGATACAAAAGGCCATATACTGTACTTGATGGTTAATGTCATGTGTCAATTTGACTAGGTTATAGCATCCAGTTGTTTGGTCAACACTGGACTTCTTGTTACTGTGAAGGCATTTCATAGATGGGATTTGCATCTACAAACAGTTGTTTACATTTATAGGCAACAAAGGAGATTGCCCTCAGTAATGTAGGTAATCTCATCCAATTAACTGTAGGTCTAAAATATCAAAACTGATGGTTTCAGAGATCAGAAGAAGAATTTCTACCTCAACTTTAATATTGGCTCTGCTGGAATTTCCAGCCAGGAAATTCCAGACTAAGAAGTTCAACGTCAGCTTTATCAGTTTCCAGCCTGTGGCCTGCCCTAAGGAGTTTGGACTTGCCACACCCCATGGCCCCATGAGACAATTTCTTTTAATAAATCTCTTTATATATTCTCTGGAGAACCCTAATACATAGTATAACTCCATTTATATGAAATGTCTAGAATAAGCAAATCCAGAGAGATAGAAAGTGGCTTAGTGGCTGCCAGAGACTGGGTGGAGGAGTGAATAGAGAGTGACTTCTAATGGATACAAGGTTTCTTTTTGGGGTAATGAAAATGTTCTGAATTAGACAGTGGTGATATGAATAAACTAAATTATGAATATACTAAAAACCACTGACCACTTGAAAAGATATTAATTACATCGCAATGAAAAAAAATGAAAGCTTTTCACCTCACCTTTACCAACAAAGGATACTCTTTTTTTTTTCTTCCATCTTGGCCAAGTTGATAGGAGAAAAATAGATTTCAATTTCAATTTGTATTTTTGTTATTACCATCAAAAATATTTATTGATAATTTATATTTCTTATTAAGTGATTTGTCTATTTATGTTTTGCCCATTTTTCTACTGGACTCTTTTTCTTATTGCTTTGTAAAATCTCATATTACAAGATTATCAACCTCTTGCCATTTTACTCAGTATGTCATTTGCCTTTTAACTTTATGATGGCCAATGTAGGGAGATTTTTCATGTTTATATAACCAAACACATTCACCTTCTTCTTCATGAATCTGACCATTGTTTTAACTAAAAAATTTGTCCTCTTACCCTAACCCACACTACCCCACAACCTCAGCTAATTCTAAAACAAGATTTTATATATCATTCTACTCCCTGTAAGCAACTGTTTAATCTTCTTAAACTTCATTTTTAAGTGGGGACTAAGCAACAGCACTACAAGGGAAGCAGGATGCTTTCTTTCTCTGATTGTTTCTTAGTATAAGGAAGTAGACAGAATAAATACCAAAGTCTCTGACTGCTACAGTTATACGATGAAGAAGCTACAGCTTCTTCTAATGACTTGTAATAGGGAGGGAAACCCAAATAGATGGGGAGCTTCCAAGAGAAGGCCCAACAACTCGAATCCTCAGATCTAATTATCCTGGCCAATAGGTAGACATTTCCTTATACTAATCCTTAGAAAGACAAGTAGAGAATGCCTATCAATTTTCTTAACTTGGTACCTGACAAGAGTAGGTGCTCAATAATTGTCAGTGGTTTAAATTAAATCTGTTGGTTAACTTATACCTCAGTCTGGATGAACTGGGCCAGGCCACCCTGAGTGAAGCTGGCAGAGGATCAGCTGTGGAAACATATCAGCCAAGATTGCAAAACACTAATTGCTGCATTCTGCTATGGTCCCAGGGCTCTCCAGAACATACCCCATAATGACTAAGAATTCTTTCTTGGAATGTGGTGGAATGAGAATAAAGTGCAAAGATTCCAACTTGATAACCTCCCTCCTGGGCTTTATCAGTATTCTAAAAGTATCCTGGATTTTTTCCTCCAAGTCCAAGGCTCCAGGGCCTCTTTTCTACACTCTTTTTGACAAGGTAACTTAGCACAGGTCAGTATAAACTAAACCGATTTCAGTTCATCTTAAAAGGACTACTGTGGGTTTCCAGATCTTTATTCCACCCCAGCTTTGTTCTCCTGATAAAACAGAACTTGCAGGTCTTAACATTAATATTCTATCAAGACACTTCTGTCTTCGGAATCTTATATATTCCCTAACCTACAAAATTATTATTGGGGATCTGAATGACAGGATGAGAAACAGTTCTGTTAAAGCTCTGGCTATTTGAAAATGTACATGGGAACGCTGCTTCTTCTGCATGGCACCTACTTTATGGATAACCATCTACTCTGAGAGAAACATCTCATCAATCTGTTACGTTTGGACTACAATAATCCTGACTCTGAATTCTAATCATGAAGGCATCATTACTGTTTTTTTCCTGACTAGTCCTTTCCTACTTACCTCTAATTGTGAGGGAGGGCCTTTTAGTTTGAAAAAATGATCACACCAAGTCTTTGACCCTCAACATAGGTCAGCCTCTGAGAAGAGTTCTTGGTACAACATCAGTGAGCACAAAGTGGATAAACACCAAACAAAAATGTTTGACAGTGTGTCCTAATGATGTCCAGCCTGGGTTTTAAAGAATCTATACTCTCTTAATTGGCATCCAATAATCACTCTTAAGAGATAGACTTTGGCTTTTGGTCAAAACTGCCATCTTGCAGTAATGGCCCTAATGAAACACATAAAGGGAAAGAGGAGAGGTACCTGCTATATATTTTCTAGGCCTTTTACAAAACATGGAGTTGTTCTTTTGGCTACATAAATGCAAATCTATAAGAAAGGTGATAGTTTAGACATCAAGGGAATGGACATCGTTCAAAAAGGAATGCCCCACAAATGTAACCGAAGTTAAACTGAATAAGTTGATAATGTCACCAGCATGCTTGGCATTGTTGTAAACCACTAAATTAAGGCTACAATTATTCCAAGAGACGATGTACGTATTGAGCATATCAAACACTCTAAGAGCCAAGATGGTTTCCTGAAATGCATGAAAGGAAAATGATCAGAAAAAGAAGGAAGCCAAAGAGAAAGGGACCTGGTTTCAAATGAAGCTTGAACGTGCCCCACCCAGAGAATCACACTTTCTGAGAGCCAATGGAAAAGAGTCTGAGCAGCTGAAACCTATTCTTCATAAATTCATACATAAAGGTGTGAAAACAAATAAAAGACTTTTGGATAGCTACAAAAAACAGAGAGAGAGATATACTTTGGAGCCATACAAATCTCGGGCCATATCTCAGTCATGGGACTTAAACTCCTCACAAATGTGGCAAATAACCTTTTCTAAGCCTCCATTTTCTAATGCATAAAAATATGGGTGGTTATAGCTTCCTCAAGGATTAAATAAGTTAACCTATATAAAGTCCTTCAAATGTGCTAATCACTAAAAAAAAAAAAAAAAAAAAAAAAAAAAAAAAAAAAAAAGTGGTGAGAAAAGCGCTTCCGGTCAAGATGAGTAAACACACTCCATCCTGTCTCTCCAATTATACAACTGAAGAGCCGAGACACAGTCCATGGAGCAATGCTATGAGGACAGTGAAAGAATGACAGGAGAGTCCCTGTTGCTTTTTCTCTCTCTGTCCACTTGCTGCTTGATTCTTGAGGCAGACACAGTTCTGGGAAATGTGTACAATAGTCTGGGGGAAACTAAAACCTTGGCTTTCTAGTCAGAGGAATAGGCAGAGAAACCTCTAGGAGTCCAAAAGTAGTGGGAAGACTGTGGAAAGGAAGGAGCTCAAGAAAACAATTGCACAAAATTGTAAATGAATTCCTGGGCTTACCCTCAAGGAGACCCACAGGCGTAGATCTAACCCTAAATGTTATACTCAAGACTTTAGTACTAAATCACAGGCAAAGAACATTGCCCAAAACTTACACTGGTCACTGGATGGTGCACAAGTGGGACAGAGCCAAACAGCAATGTAAAGTCTTTGAAAACTGAAACAACATTGAAACCACGGTCAACAGAAGTCAGGTAAGAAATTATTGGCTAAACCTAACTGGGTTTGTCTGCTAAAATCAACATTCTCCACAGGATTTTAGATCCAACTCACATAACATAGTATTCAAAATCGTCGGGATGCAATCCAAAATTAGCTGACTTATGAGGAATTAAGAAAATCTCAACATCCTCACAAGAGAAAAGAGAATCAACATATGACAAACCCCAGATGAGGCAGATGTTATGAATTTTCAAAAAACTTTAAAGTGGCTCCAAGAAACCTTTAAGCAAATGGAACTAAATGATAAAAGCAAATATTTTTTAAATGAATAGAAAGATGGAAAGCATTGTAGAGAAATATAAGATACAAAAAAGAATAAATGAAAATTTTAGAATGGAAAAATACAACAAGTAAAATAAAAAATTCACTGGAGGAGCTTAATGGCAGAATGGAGATGACAGAAGAAAAAAAGTCAGTCACTTAAAGACAGAAAAATGGAAATTATTCAGTCTGAACAATAGAGAGAAGATTGTAAAAAAGTGAACAAAGCCTCAAGGACTTGTGACACAATATTAGAAATCTGTGTCAAATGAGTCCCAGAATGAGAGGAGGAATACTGTGGCCCACAAAATAGTTTTGAATAATAGCTGAAAATTTCCTAAATTTGGTGAAAGAAATAACTCAAAGATTTAAGAACTGAGCATAAACACACCAAAGCAAGGCACAGTGTGTTTGCTGGGGGCTCTATTGTATTTTTTACTTGACTTTTAAAAGTAAGCCTGTATCTTCTCTATTAAAAAAAATATTTTTTGACTTCCGGGTCAAGATGGCGGCTTAACAACGCGCGCATTTTAGTTTGTCCTCCAGAACAACTACTAAATAACCAGAAACAGTGCAGAACAGCTTCTGGGGCCAAATCAGTGACCAGACACACAGCATACCCCAGTCTGGACCAGCTAGACCGGCTGTGAGCAACCCCAGAACCATGAGTTCCCAAAGCTGCGGTGGCCAGCGCCCCTCCCCCACAGGCCGCTTCCCAGAGGGGAAAGGAGAGGACTTTACCAGCAGCAGGGACTGGGCACAATCAAACGCCAATTGTGGAACTAATTAACAAATTCTGACTACTAAAATTAGGCCCCCAGCTTAGGTGAACCTGATCAAAGCGGAGGTCGCTCATTTTTGCCCCGGCGCCAAGGGGGCAGGACTGACAGAAAAAGGGGGGAAAAAAAAGAAGGAAATAGAGGTTTTTGTGGCTGTGTATCTACAAAGGCTTGACTGCCTCTGGATACAGCGGCAGGACTTTTCAGGCTGCAACTGCCCCAGGCATAGGCAGAAGTGAGCTCTTTTGGGGGCTTATCTGGAGCCTGTGCCTTCCCCAGGGGAGGGGTGAAGCCCAACTCAGGTGGAATCCCTCCCTCAAGGAATTCAGACACCAGGG
>PVIY010037390.1:0-24710 GCA_004026745.1 Myrmecophaga tridactyla
CCTCCCTCCCTTCCTTCTTTCCTTCTTCCTTTCTTTCTTTCCTTCTTCCTTTCTTTCTTTCTCATCATTCCTTAATATCCTTCGAGCTCCGTTTCACAGGAAGCAACACTATTTTATGACTTCTGTCAACCCTGCCCATACGTTTATAAGTAGTCCCCCTATTAAACTCTCTTAAATTACCCTATTTGAGCAAGTTGTCTGTTTCCAGCAAGGGCCACGCCTGATACAGTAAGGACATCCTAACATACACATTGCTTTGATAAAGGACATTTTGTTGAGGGATAGAAAAAGTGACCACAAGTTTGTAGATTTTCCTTATCCTGTGTCTTATTGTAATAAAGCACTTATTTTTTCTGTAGTCCTTGAGTTCATTACCATGACCCACAATGCCCCCTCCCTCTCCTCAGTAATCCCTGGTATTACCAGCTCAGATCACTTCTCTCCTCCTCCTGCTGCTGCTGCTGCTGCTGGTAATCATAAGGATGATGACGATGGGGGGGGGGGGAGGTGTTTTTCTCTGTTCTCTCACTCATTTCTATCTTGTCTCTAATTGCTCATGAAACCACTGGCCAAATTTAGACACTGGGAAAATCAGACAACTCTTATTTTTGAATGAGTTGAATAATCCAGTTCATAACACTGTTCCAGCCTTGTTTTGGGGATACTACTTCTCTCTTGCTACAGCATCTTATTTCTTTACTCTCCCTCGTTCATTTTCCTACTATATATTATTTTGGGTACAGATGCATTAGGGGAACCTTAGAATTCTAGAAGGATTTCAAGATAGTTAAGGTCATTCTATTTAATCAAGCATTTCCTTATGTTTTATGCCATTTTCTTGATCAAACTCTTGAAGAAATGCCTATACTAAATTCCATATGCATCACGTATATGAATACCTAAGTTTGGGTAGCTAATTCTTAAAATTTATCAGAAGAGACAACAAACAGTTTTCTGAATAGTCTTTAAATACCTCATTCAACTCAGGCATTTTTATTCCTTTATTTTGTAAATCTGATATTTCTGAGAGTTTTATCATCACTACTAATTTACTGATTTAGTGCGTCTTTGACCTGAAAATTTGACTGTGGGATATATATAATTATGTGATTTGAACATTTACTTTCTAAAGGAAAGTATTGCAATTTGGTAATTATTTAATTAAGTCAATTGATTATTTTCTAAAAAGGAGTTGGCAAGTTCAGGGGAAGTATTTAAATCATATAAGCAATGCTCTGATTTTGTGTCAATAATTGAAACTTTATGAACTATTGGTTATTTAAAATCAGCCATTAATTTATCCAATCTCATTAATTAATATTTGAGAAGAATGCATACTAATATATGCAATGTTCCCCAGAAATTGGATTAAATTATTATTCTGATTTTTATTCAGAGCAACCCACTCTGACCCTATTTAAAATGGATAAGATGAGCTAATCTGCCGTTGAATCCTGGGGAGCACAGGGCAATGACAGGATTTGTGCTTGGATTGTTCATTCAGTAGGTTTGATCAAACAATATTAATGTGACTTGAACTCTGAAATTCCAGCCAGAGCCTGAAAGCCTTTTTTACTTAATTCCCCAGCTACCTGAAATCACTGAGTTTCACAGGCCTCGGGTTCTAATCCATTAAAGTTAACAATTTCAGAGCCATTAGCGATAACAACTTCCTTCGTCACAGTTTTCATCGTAACCCCCTGTGAAGAATTCATACAAAAAGCAGACCAAGGGAAAATAAACAAATTCACATCTTTTAATACATTGACATGGGGGAGAGGCTGGGAGCCTGTGCATTGTGATGAGAAGAGCCCAGGATAGCCTCCAATGAGAGGTGAAATGACTATGCCTTGTCTACCTCAGGGTGGAAGTCTGTGCTTTAGGGTGGAAAACCAAGCTTTGCAATGCGGACTCTTCTCCCTTCCAGAGTCTTCAGGCAACTTAGAAATGAACAGAGAACAACTGTGAGGAAGCCTGGAGAGCTGTGGTCATTTGCTGTAAATGCAATGCCTCCAGAGATATAATCCTATCCTGACTCCAACCAGGAATGTCCCCCTCAGATGGAAGGTTGCTCTATGGGGTAAATTCCCACAGACTTCCCCTTCAGATGATCTGTAGGATGGAATGAGGGGTGTGTGTCCTTCTTCCTTTTTGCTTGTTCCACGGCTTAATTTCATCATTTTTAATCCTTCCCATCTGTGCTGGTTCGAAGCTATTATGTACCCCAGAAAAGCCATGTCCTTCCATTCTCATTCAATATCTTTTTGATTATTTCCATGGAGATGTGGTCCACCCAATTGTGCGTGGTAACTTGTGAGTACATGATTTCCATGGAAATGTGTCTCCACCCATTCAAGTTGAGTTGCTTTCTGGAGCCTTTTAAGAGGAAACCATTTTGGAAGAAACTTTAGAGCCATCAGAACCAACAAAGCCAACACAACGGACAGAGCCCTGGGGAAGTCCTTGAAGATTCCTGGAGAAAATGCTAGCAGACATTGTCATGTGCCTTTCAAGCTGAGAGAGAAACCCTGAACTTCATCAGCCTTCTTGAACCAAGGTATCTTTCCCCAGTGCCTTAGATTGGACATTTTTATAGCCTGGCTTTGATTTGGACATTTTCATGACCTTTGAAATGTAAACTTGCAACTTAATAAAATCCCCTTTTTAAAAAGCTGCTCCATTTCTGGTATACTGCATTCTGGCAGCTTACTAACTAGAAAACCGTTCTTCAATAGTCGGAGGTACACAGTTGTACCATCAGAAAATGTACCCTCCCATCATTTCCTGCTACTTCACTACTTTCCTATCCTTGGCCAAATTTTGTCTTTTAAAAAAGAAATCAAAATCCACAGTGTCATGAAACAAGTGTTCTGATCCATGTATGTTCCTTCAAACCTGAAAACATTCAACATTTTTAAAAATTTATATTTAGAACACCATAACAATTCAACAGGAAAAAGACGGTCACATTTTAGACTAAAACAGCATGTATTTTAATTCTAATTTAGGGATAGTATGAAATTATGGACTATAAAATGATATAGCTCAGGGACTCTGAAATCAGAGAGCCTAAGTTCAAGTCCTGGAGGCTCTACAACTCACTAGCTGTGTGTGTGTGACCTCAGAAAAATTGCTTGACCTCTGTGTGTCTCAGTTTCCTTTTCTTTAAAATAAAGATATAGATATTACCTACCTCATGAATGCATATGTAAAGCACTTAGCCTGGCACAAGGCAGGAAATCTGCTGTTGATATTCTGATCCTTAATTTTTAATGAATCTATGGACACCAAGCCAAATTGTATTATGCTGATTAAGCAAAAGAAATTAAAGAAGCTTAGATTTTTCAGCCAATTTGAGATACTCTTAGAGCCACTTTGAAACAGCAGAAGCCAGAGAAAAGGGAAGAGTAGCTGAAAGAAGAAAGTTGAACAGCTGAAATTAGGAGGGGTCAGTCAGAAAGGATTCATGATTTTTTGAGTATCTAAAAAAGTACAGAAGCAGAAGCAAATGGGAGAACCGAATCTGGCTGTTTCATTGTAGACAAAGAAGCATCTTACTAGGATCTAAGAAAAGGTGTTTCCCAGGCAGAAATGCAGATTTGAGGGCCTGCAAAAGTCATTCCTCCCCAAATTCTGATGTGTTAGCATTTGAGTAATTGCATATATAATGTTTTGTTTGTAACATTATCTTATATTTACTATTAACTGATCTACAGACCTGATTTGAATCTTTCATTTCCCCACTATCAGTATAGCAGAGTTCAGAAAATTTGTAATATTTTTGTTTGTCTTGGTGGTAGGGAGATGGGGAGTGAATCCTCTGATTTTTGTGGTTCCATTTTGTCTTTCAGGACCCTAAAATTTCCCTTCACTATCCAATTGAACAAAGGGCACTTGTTTCCTTTTTGCTTTTTATCTTTCCTAGAACGAAGTTTTATGAAACCTGCCCTTTCAAAGCACACATACTTTGAAATGTCTTCCTTCTGTCCCTGTTTTTCCATCACATGGACACCTGTTTTCCAGACTTGGAGCAGACTTAGTACTTCTGACGGTGGTTTTACGTCTGTCTTTATCTCCCTTCACCTTCTTCCTTTTCTCTCTTCCGCACAGTTTTTCTCCATTTGCCTTTTTCTTCATGACAAAGACATGTGCCGTGAGGATGCGGTGTGTCTTAGCTTCCTGTGGCTGCCTTAATAAAAATGGCACATTTGGTTGTTTAAAATGACAGAATTCATTGCCTCACTGTCCTGGACGCTGGAAGTCTGACATCAAGGTGTCACCAGGGCCACTCCCTCTGAAGCCTATAGGGAAGAATCCTTTCTTGCCTCTTCCAGCTTCTGCTGGTTTGCTAGTAATCCTCCGTTTTCCTTGGCTTGCAGCTGCAGCTGCAGCGCTTCAGTCTCTGCCTCTACCATTGCGTGTTGTTGTCCCCTATGTCTGTCTGTCTCTGTGACCACAATTCCCTCTTCTTATAAGAACACTAATTGCCCTGGATCGAATCAGCTTGGCTTCACTTTAACTAATCATACCTTCAAGGCCCTATTTCCAAATAAGGTCACATTCACAGGATCAGGATTAAACATATCTTTATGGTGGGCACAATTTAACCCATAACCGAGTGTGATCATGCAACAGCATGTGTTGTGATTTAGTGATTTTTCTCTTTTTATTTATAGTTATTAAAAGTCTGGATATTCTCCATCTTTGAGTTTTGCTGAGGGCCTGGTTTTTATGTAGATTTCCTCTTCTTGTTATTTTGTATTGTTTTACAGCTTCCCAGAATCCCTCAATCATTGTATGCTTTTTTGAATCATACAGACTCGGGAGGTAGTTGAAAAGTATCTTGAGGAGCCCTGTGGTCTATTCTTCCACCTTCAGGCAGTGCGTGCCCCTTCAAGTGCTATGGAATATAGATTCCTATTAAAAATAAAGCTTACCTTGAATCCTACCACATTCTAAGAAATTCCATAACTCATTGAACCTCATTAAAATGTTTCATTACATAGGTTCCAATATATTCAAGAATGTTGGAAAATGTAAATACATAGCATGCCATGGCTTAAAATCAAATAATTGCTAATGAATTAGATGTTAAGGAAAATGCAAGGATTAATTTTATTTTGGTTAGATTATAGGGAAAGAAACATAATCTTGTTAATTGTCAAAACTCCAAAAATGTGATTGTGGTAATTAGAACCAGTTGTCAACTTGGCCAGGTGAAGGCACCTAGTTCTGTTGCTGTGGACATGAGCCAATGGTACGTGAACCTCGTCTGTTGCTGATTACATCTGCAGTCAGCTAGGAGGCAGGCGTGCTGCAATGAATGATGTTTGACTTAATTGGCTGGTGCTTAAATTAAAGAAAGAAACATAGCACAGCCCAAGCAGCTTGGCATTCCTTATCTCAGCACTCGCAGCTCAGCCCAGGTGTTTCGAGATGTAGAAAGGAATCCCCCTGGGGAAAGTTGATTGGAACCCAGAGGCCTGCAGAGAAGGCCAGCAGAGACCATCCTGTGCCTTCCCACGTAAGAAAGAACCTCAGTGGAAAGTTAGCTGCCTTTACTCTGAGGAACTAACAAAAGAAATTCCCTTTTATTAAAAGCCAATCCATCTCTGGTGTGTTGCATTCCAGCAGCTAGCAAACTAGAACAGTGATAATTTTAATAAGTTATATTTTTTGAATTATTCTTTCCTTCCTAGCTAAACAATATTCATTGAATATCCATTAATACGGATAATAGCTGGATTGTGGAAAGTAGTAGTTGCATAGAATTAAAAGTCAATTGTTTTCCATTCTAAAAAAAATCCCAAAGTTTTCACTCATAAACACTCACATATTTAGAATTTTTGTCACATTATCTTTGTTGTCTATAGTGACCAACAAGAGCTGGGCTCTCAACTTTCTGCTATAGTCTAATGTGTTAGGAGAACCCTTTCGCAAGTAGATTGCCATGAGTTGCTTACAGCCTGTAACTGTAGATGACTTTGATCACCAGCTCATTTGGTGATATGACTGAACCACACTTTGGCATCATCAATTTTGAAATCACATCTACTGTGCCATGAGGACAATAAAAGCCATAAGAACTTGGAGTCATATTGCACATGGCTTTGGGAACATAAATGTGTCATGTTGATAGCAGCACAGTCTGTCAAACATTCAGAGGCTTGCAAAGCTCTTAATGCCCTCACTGTGGAATGTTTAACATGAGATAAAATGAAAGGCTCACAAGCTTTTCCTGTAAATCCGTGATTAAGCCTTCTGAACGTAGCCGCATGATAGATTTCTTTTTGTTCCTAGGGTACCTACTTCTTGTCTTCAAGTAAGAGCATCTCCCACTTATGTTCTCTACATGACTCTTCCACTGGAAAGAGTTTGTCAATGAGTCCCTAATCCTCTTTCAAATTATTTCAATACTTAAAGAAACAAATTTATTTTTAAACCAAAAATGGGATTATATCAATAATTCACCTCTGAACCAAATATTTAGGGAGTTTTGATGCAAGAAGGAACTTTAGGCTCAGAATTTTGAAAATTTACCTCTTTCCTCCAAATCTTTGATTTTCACTGTTTTATAGACATCTGTCTGTTTTAATCTACTTATGGCTGTGGTCCCTTCTTAGTCTTAGATTCACATGGTCTGCTTTCTCTTTCTGAATTTATCACCTATTGCTCCTATTGCTTCTTTTACTTGTTTCTTGCTCATGGTTTTCCAAGAATCTATATGCTTGTTTTCATCTAAACTGTTAGCCAAGAGTTCTGTATGGTCTAGAAACCTGTATCAACTCTGGGTTAGTTTATTCAAAATCTTTATCAAACAAATATGATGCAACAGTCACGTTAATAGAAACCAAGGCTACAGGCATAACCCCTGAACTAAAGAAACACAATTAGTGGAGTAGGCAAAACTACTAGAATACAATAGGAAGTGTGGTATAATTGAGGTGTGGGTTAGTGCTGTGGAACAAAGGGGACACACATCAAAAAGAGAAGTCAGGGGAAAAATCAGAACACTTTCAAAAGAGTTGGTTTTTGATCTGAGTTGTGAAAAATTAGTAGGAGTTCAATAATAAGGCTTGCTTGCCCTGTCTACAAACTCTGTTGAGCAAATATCTCTAATTTTAAAACACCGTTCTCTATGCTTAATGTCATTCTCCTTTTACCACTGGTGCTGGTTTGAAGCTGTTACATAGTCCAGAAAATCCATGTCCTTTTGCCTGACCTAATCTTATGGAGGGAGCCATGTTTCTTTTAATCCCGATTCAATATTGTAGTGCGGAAACTTTGGGTTGTTTCCATGGAGAACTGACACACCCAACTGTGGGAGTGACCTTTTGATTAGATGGAGGTGTGACTCTGTCCATTCAAGGTGAGTCTTGATTAGTTTACTAGAGTCCTTTAAAAGGGGAAACATTTTGGAGTTGTTTTGGAGCCAAAAGAGATGCAGATATTTAAGATGCTTGGAGTGCCAACAAAGAGAGCAGATGCCTAGACAGGGACATTTGGAGATGCAGAGCCCAGCAGACATCACCATGTGCGTTCTCATGAGATTCTAAGCAAGGCAGAACCCAGAGTTGTGTCCTGGAGTAGCTACATGAAGGCCCATAGATGCTTACAAGGGAAACCACTAGCTTCAGAAGCTGGAAGCAACAGAATGGGGAACAAGGATGAGCAGATACCAGCCATGTGCCTCCCCATGGCTTCCCACATTAGCCTTTCTTGAGGCAAGGTATTTTTCTCTGGATGCCTTAATTTGGACATTTTTATGGCCTTATACCTGTAAACTTGTAATAAATTCTCTTTTTAAAAGCCATTCCATTTCTGGTATATTGCATTTCAGCAGTATTTGGCAAACTAATACACTACTCTACCTCACTAATTCTCCTCATGATTCACCCTCTTGAAAAAATGGCCTATATTTGCTCTTTTTATTTTCTTAACAAAAGTCACTCATCAGTCATAGCTACCTAGATTCTGTTCCAGCCACCACACAAAAACTTTTATCAGTTCTTATAGATGACATCCTAATTGCCAAATTCAACAACTTTTTCTGTCTCTCTTATTTCGACTTTTTGTATTTAACATACTTTACCACTTTCTTCTCGAAACTCTGTCTTTAGTTCACTTTCTTGCTATCACCTTCTGCTAATTTTCCCTTTCCTGAATGTTTGTATTAAAGTCTTCCCTACGTAATTTCTCTTTCTCCTCCCACTGTTTATTTTAATAAAGAATATTTAGCTTTAGGGTTCTATTTGATTAATTTATTAGATACTCTATTAAGAGCAAAATATATTATCTAGGTCTTTAAAATTGATGATTAAACCTGCATTTCTCTAGTCTTGCATTGCCAGGCTGCAGAGGTACCCTTTTCCTGACATCCCGTGATCCATTCTTGGTGTCTATAAGGGGAATGGTCCATGTAAAGTTCTAAGACTAAAGGAAGCGTGTACTTAACTAGTTAACAAATTTTATGCCAATAATCATTTTGGGTTCATTTTTTCTTCCGTTAATATTTATTGGCTCTTTAGTTTTGCAAATATAACTTTATTTTGGCTTATATTTGTGTGCTGGTTTGAAAGGATGTATGTCCCCAAGAAAAACCATGCTTTAATCAAAATCCCATTTCATAAAGGCAGAATAATCCCTATTCAATACTGTATGTTTGAAACTGTAATCAGATCAACTCCCTGGAGATGTGATTTAATCAAGAGTGTTTGTTAAACTGGATTAGGTGATGACATGTCTCCACCCATTTGGGTGGGTCTTGATAAGTTTCTGGAGTCCTATAAAAGATGAAACATTTTGGAGAATGAGGAGATTCAGAGAGAGCAGAGCAGAATGACATAGCCACGAGAAGTAGAGTCCACCAGCCAGCGACCTTTGGAGATGAAGAAGGAAAATACCTCCCAGGGAGCTTCATGAAACAGGAAGCCTAGAGAATAAGCTGGTAGATGACACTGTGTTTGCCATGTGCCCTTCCTCTTGAGAGAGAAATCCTGAACTTCATCGGCCTTCTTGAACCAAGGTATTTTTCCCTGGATACCTTAGATTGGACATTTCTGTAGACTTGTTTTAATTGGGACATTTCCTCAGCCTTAAAACTGTAAACTGGAAACTTGTTAAATTCCCCCTTTTTAAAAGCCATTCTATTTCTGGTATATTGCATTCCAGCAGCTAGCAAACTAGAACAATTTGTAATTGCTTTTATTAAATCCATTTGCTTTATGTTATTTTCTCTTTACAGTGTTTCTAGCAGCAGCTCTAAGCCCAATTCCCATACAATTTTCCATCATGTATTACTCATTGTCTTCTATATCTTGGAGAAAGATGTTGAGTTGGAACAGGACAATGACCCAGCTTAATAGAACCTCATTAGACAATCCTCCCCAAGTGCACAGTGAGCAATTCTTCAGTCCTGTTGATAAGCATTCTCCTCTTACCTATGTTTCATCAATAGCTACTTTTACCAGGTCATCATTATTTCCCAATTTCCCTGTCTTAAATTTTTTCTTTAAAAGATAAGAATGCCTTTAAAGCCATTATTGATGGCTTATTGATTTTTATGCTTCTCTTTATATGTTAGCAGGGTCATGTTTTCTGTCCTCTTTCCTTCTCTTTTGACATTTAAAAACTCTACCTCTGGTGTTACTGACTCAGTCTGCGAGTTGTTCTCTGCTTATCTTCCCCCAACAAAGGTTTCTTTTCCTTTTTCAGATATTATTTTTTGATTTTTAACAGACTTCTCTTTGTTCAGGTATGTTATGTTATAAATTCCATGGTAGTTGTTCAGTGGTTGAAAGACAAAGAAAACATGTTGTGCACACTTTTAAAGTTAGTGCTTTAAAAATTATGCCTTTTTGAGGTGTTATTGGTGATAATCATAATCATCCTTCATGAACTTTTTACCCCCGTGCGGTCCAGTCTTGGCAGTTCAGCAATGTTAGCAAACTGCTGCGATGTAGAAGCGGTTGGGAGAATACCTATCTCAGCTGTAGGTGCCACATTTTAGGAACTTTGCCTTTACATTCCAATATTTGATTGTAGCCATCTATTATAATACAACAAGTGCTTCAGAAAGAATTCTCCAGGAAATCAACTACTGCAGAGTTGCAGGGTTGATGAGAAGAAAAGCTTGTTTATTTCTCCTTCATTAAAATACCTATGTGATTTTAAGTACACTCAATATACAGCTATTTTGTATACTTTAATATTTTAAATATTAATGTATTTTATTTTTCATGTGCTCTGGGAATTTTTAATTGAAGGTCATTATTACACATTAAATAAAGAAGTAATTATAGGGAATGTCATGGAAGGATGCAGTTGACATTGCTGGATTCTCCAATATATGGATTGCAATTGCCTGCTATTTTTCTTTAATGTTTTTATTGTGAAATATAACATACATACAAAAAATTAATAAATTTCCATGTACATTTTAAGAAGTAGTTATAGAACAGATTTCACAGTTTGGCATGGGTACCAGTTCCACAACTTCAGGTTTTATCTTGTAGCTGCTCCAAGACACAGGAGACTAAAAGAAATATCAATATAATGATTCAACAATCATACTCATTTGTTAAAATCCTATATTCCCTGTTATAACTTCTCCTTCTCTTTTGAGTCTTCTCCCAATCTTTAGGGATATTTGAGCTAGGTCCATTCTAATTTTTACCTTTTGAAAAGGAGTGTCGACAATATAGCATAGGGGGATGGAACTAGCTGATGGTATTGGAGAGGCTGGTCCCTCTGGAGTTCAAGACTTATCAGGCCTAGGAACTAACTGGAGGCTATGGGTTTCTGAAAAGTAAACTTAGTGTGTGAGACTTTTTGCAGAGTCTCCGTTAGAGCCCTAGGTGTTCTTTAGGGTTAACAGGAATGATGTTGCTTGGGGTTCGGCAAACCATGGCAATTAGCTATGTTTAGCTGAAGCTTCCATTAGAGTAACCTCCAGAATAGCCTCTTGACTCTATTTGAACTTTCTTAGCCACTGACATCTTATTTTATTACATTTCATCTCTTCCTTTTGGTCAGGAAGGTGTTGTTGATGCCATGATGCCAGGGCCAGGCTCATCCCTGGGAGTTATGCCCCATGCTGTCAGGGAGACTTTCACCCATGAATGTCATGTCCCATGTAGGAGGGAGGGTAATCATTCTCATTGTAGAATTTGGCTTGGAGAGAATAAGGTCACACCTGAGCAACAAAACAGGGTAAGAGTTTTGAAAGTAACTCTTAGGCACAATTATAGATATTCTTAGCTTCTTGGCTATAGAAATAAGTTTCATAAGAGCAAGTCTCAAGATCAAGGGCTTGGCCTATTAACTTGGGAGTCTCTGAGGTTTGAGAGAATAGCAGGGGTTTCCCAGGTGGGAAAGTTTAATAGTTCCGATTTTTTCTCCAGTTTAATAGTTCCAATTTTTTTCTCCAGTCCTTCAAGGGACTTTGCCAATACCTTTTAATTATCTGCCCAACATACTCTGTGATATCTGAGTATTACATTAAGCTATACAGAATTATAAGCCCTCGTTCCCATTCTGGGCTCCATGTGTTTGGGTTGTTTAAATCAGCCGTCCAGGCAGGTTAAACTAGATTGTGTGCTACAGAAAAGTTAGGTTTTGGACAAAATAAACCTCTCTTCCTTTGGTCTCATGCAGTAGGTGTAGCTCTAAAATATAGACAATAGCTTCTTTTGCTCTGTATTCTGATTTACCTTTGTCCCCACCAGATTTGTGTCATTCTTATCTCTAGCAATTCTCTACTTTTATATAGAAAAAAACCCTTAACTATGCCTTCTTTCTAATACAAAGATATGAAGGGAGGAACCAATGTTATTAGCTCCTTAAAGATTACACTCAGACATTTTGACACTCAATTAATGAAAGCATTTAAAAAATTATTTTTATTAGAGAAGTTGCAGATTTACAGTGCAATCATGCAAAAAATAAAGATTCCCATACACCCCTTCACCACCAACACTTTCATTGCTGATAAAAATTTGTTACAATTGATAACAGCTTTTTTTGTAATTCTACTATTTTTTTAACAGTGATCATATTTGTCACGATTAATTAAATATTACTAGAGTAGTGCTATCAATTATTATCCATAATTTATGTAGGGATAATTTTCCCATATTCCCAGTCAATTATTTTTGTTAATATTATTTTTTTCATACATAGGCTTTATTTTATTACTCATCCATCCACATACTGGACAAAGCGGGTGACAGCACAAGATTTTTATCGTCACTCAGTCACAAGGTGAAGGCCATATAGTTAATACAATCTTTATCAAAGATCAAGTCTACTGGTTAACAGTTCAACAATTTCAGATGTTTCCTCCTAGCTGTTCTAATACACTAGAAATTAAAAACGAAATAGCTCTGTACTGAGTCTGTAGTCATAATCATTTTAACTCCTAATTCTCAGTTACACCTCCTCTGTATGTTGATATTATTGGGTAGAGGAATGAAACTGCTTGATGTTCCTGGAGAAACTGGTACTTCTGGGTTTCAGGGTTTATCTGGTATAGGAACAATCTGGAGGTTTTAGGTTTCTGAAAAAATAAACTTAATGGGTAAAATGTTTATAGAATCTTTAGATGGAGCCCAGGGTATTCTTTAGAGGTTTCAGCAATACTGTTTGCTGGGGTTTGACATACTGTGGCAACTCGAATTTTCTGGCTGAAGCTTGCATAAGACTAACTCTGGAGTGATCACCTGACTCTATTTGAAATCTTTTTACCACTGAGACTTTATTTTGTTTTATTTTTCTTCCTGTTTTTGGTCAAGAAACATTGCCGACCGCATAATGCCAGAGTTAGGCTCGTCCCTGGGAGTCATGTCCCCTGTAGCAGGGAGGGGAAAGCAGTCTTACATTTGAATTGTATCTTCTAAATGAGACACTTCTGACTTTTTCAATTTCTCTTTCTTATTGCCTATATTCCTAAATGTGACATAGCTATTATTTCCTTATAAATATTGCCCTTGTTCTTACTGGGTTAAAATATTGTTATCAACTGTATTTTATTTTAGAATTCCCTTTATGATTCCACTGGTTTCATTTGCTTTGTTACTCCTCAATGGAATTTGAGAACTTCTCATCTTATAGAAGGCTGGCTTAAGGAAGGATACTTTTGTGAAGTTATCCTAAGAAGGAAATGTGAATATATATATAGGAAATATGGAAATTTAAGTCGAGGCTAGCCCTAAGAAAAACTCTCCCACACACCTCACACCCATAATCTTTGGTTTTGATTCATTTGATTCTTATCACCTTCAAAATTGAATGATGGAGGCCAGGCTGGGCAACCGTGACTCAGTGGCAGAGTTCTCACCTGCTGTGCTGGAGACCTGGGTTCTATTCCTGGTGCCTGCCCATGAAAAAAAAAAAAACGAATGATGGAGTAATGCATATTGGAAGACAATTTGGCAGTGCCTCAGAAAATTAATTATAGAACTACCACAGGGTAATATTTACCCTCAAATAATTGAAACCAGGGACTTTTCACTATTCGCAATTGCCAAAGGATGGAAGCAACCTGTGTCCATAATGACTGGATAAACAAAATGTAATATATATATTATATATATATATGTACACACACACATACACACACACACACACATATATATATATACACACATGAGTGTATATATATGTGATGGAATATTATTCGGCCATAAAACGGAATAGTGTTCTGATACATGTGACAACATGAATGAGCCTTGCAAACATCATTGAGTGAAATAAATCAGATACTCAAGGACAAATATAGTAGCATCTCACTGATATAAAATAATTATAATATGCAAAACTACAGAGTCAGGAACCAGTTACCAGGGGCTGGGGTGGGGGTGGAGAATGGGGAGTTAAGGCTTAATAGGTCAAGTTTCTGTTTGTGGGTATGAAAAAAGTTTTGTTAATGGATGATAGTGATGCTAGCACATTGTGAATATAATTATCATCCCTGAATTATATATTTGAATGATATTAAAAGGGAGAAATTTTAGGTTATATGCATGTTACTAGAAAAACTTTAAAAAGAAAAAAGCACATGGGACTGTACAACACAGTGAACATAATGTAAACTATGGATTCTAGTTAATAGTATAATGTAATGATATTGTTTCATCAGTTGTAACAAAGTTACTACACTAAAGCAAATTGTTAATAATAGGGCAAACTGTGTGTGTGTGTGTGTTTGGGGGAGTTATAAGAATTCTTTATTTTCTGCATACTTTTTCTTTTAATCTGCAACTTCTCTAATCAAATAAAAATTAATTTAAAAACAACCAAACAAAAATCCTTCCCAAAATTAGACCCGTGGTCCACATGGCTTCACTAGTGAATACTACAAACTTTGAAGAAAGAAATACTCTCTCTCAGAAAACAGAGTAGGAGAGAATACTTTCTAGGAGACCAATATTACATTGATAAGAACATTAGGCAAAAATAGTTCAAGGAAACTAGTTTTATATTTTCATCATCACAGGTGAATATAACAGAATATTATTGCATCAAATTGAACAATATGGAAAAGGATAATTTTCATTGACTAAGTTTCTATTCTGGAATTCAAGGTTGGTTTAGCATTCAAAAGTGATCCATGCAGTTTGGCGTTTTCACAGAATTCACAGAATACCGGAGAAAATTGTACGTAATCATCTCAATAGAAAGAGAAAATCATTTGACAAAATTCACTATCCATTCTTAATAAAAACTGTTAGCAACTGGAAAGATAAGCAAACATTCTAAAACTGATCAAGGCCATCTATTAAAGCAGGTAATGTTACATTTAATAGTGAGCACATTCTTCCTAAAATTGTAAACAGAGAAATAATGCCTGTTCTCATCCTTTCTCTTCATCACTATACCTTAAGTCCTAGCAAGTACATCAAGATAAGAATAAGAAATAAAAGGCACATAATTTGGGGGTGAGAAAAGAAGTTGTAGAACAATTTAAGGATTCTACAAAAAAATACTAGATCTAGTCAGAGGAGTTAGAAAGTTACAGGATGCAAATTATATTAGCTACTTATTGATATATACCAATTACTCAAAAATAGTTGTTTGAAGCAACAATAATCATTGATTGCATTTCATGGTTTGCAGAGGTGAGGGGCTCAGATAAGATTTTCTTTGGTCTTGAACATCTGGAGCTCTGCTGCATGACTTCTTCTGGAGGCTAAAGATCATCTGAAGACACATTCACAGACATGCTTGGCGCTTGATGTTTCTTATTGGAACTGCACCTATCTGGGAGAGTTGGCTAGAACAACCACGGGTAGATGGTGGTTCATACCACATTGTGGCTGGTGTCCAAATTCAAGAGTCTTGCGATGGAGATAGCCAGATGGAAGCTGAACTGTCTTCGATAACTCAAGTCTGGAAGTCACATAGTCTCCCTTCTGCAGGATTCTGTTGTTAAAACACATTCAAAGATCCACTCAGCACAAGAGAAGGACATTTATATACTCCCAGCACCAGAATGAATGTCAATTTTGCATTGTAATAAGAGCATGTAAGATGGAATGTGTAGTGGTGCCACCAGTGTTGGAAAATATGTGTAACACAGGTCATTATACAAAAATCAACTGTTTCTATACATTAGCAATGAGGATTAGTAAAATAGATGATAAATGCCATTTATAGTAGATTAAAAATAGCATGAAGCACTTAGCTGTAAGTTAAAAAATATATGTGCGAAGCTGCATAATATAAATGCTAAAATATTAATGAGAGAAATAAAAGAGGACTTCAAAAATACACCTTGTCTTGAAAATTTCAGTGTTGTTGAGATGTTAGTTTTTTTCTACATAGATCAATTAATTCAAGGCAATTCCGTTTAAAATGCTAGCAGAATTTTTATGATAGGAAATGACAAAGTTGATTCTAAAATTTAAATGTAATGCAAAAGATCTATATTTGTCAAAACAAGGCTACAGAAATAAAACTGTCCACTGCAAGAACTAACAGAGGAAAGGTAAGCATTGAAATATTAATTTATTTAAGTATTTTTGCTGGACTCCTGTAGGATAGAACAATAATAAAACTTTCTACGTATCAGCAGACCTTTTATTCTTTACTATTAGAAAACGCTTTATAACATGAATAATTCCCCTTGTATGCTTTTTTAAAACACCTGTAATAAACATTTTATGTGTGGATATAGGTGATGTGTAAATAGGAGTATGAATTATTAATATTCCATTTTGCCATTTTTATTTTTATAGACGGTGCTATATATAAAGCTATTACCCAGTGCCCAACGAACATAAAATAAATATTTTTTCTTTTAATAAAAATTCAATTGTATCTAGACAAATTAATCACTTACTTCCTATAAAAACTGTAAAATCTCAAGCCTGAATATTATTTACAAAGAATCGTAACCCAGGCAGCTACTATTTTATGACTGGATATTGCTCTAGAAATATCTTTTGCAGGCTTATTTTGAGTACTGTGAGAGACCTGCATTTGTAGTGGTAGAAGCTTGAAGGTGAATATATAGAAATCTAAATGCTCAGCTACAGAAATAACAAGATGATAAATATAAATTTTCTTAAAATGAAATGCTTCTTTTAAATTATGAATACACATTGAAGAATAATACATAGCCACCACTTCACAGAATCAAGACTACTAGACTTGAAATATGAATCCCATGGTGCCATCTATTCACCCACCCTTGACCAAGTATAATTAATTTATTTTTATTTGAATCATGGAACTATTCTAGATTTCTGTGCTTCTCTCCTCTAATTGACCCATGTGGTGTTAAATGTGATTTCAAACTTTTTTCCAAGCAGTTATTTCCTTTATTTAGAAACAAAATGAATTAATTAATTCGGATGTCCTGTTGTTAAAAAAAATCTATATTCATCTCTGATTACTAAAACAGAAGAAATTCCATATCATAGCTTCTAGTATATTTCTTTGGACTGGTATCGAATTATTAGGCACTGTCTCTGAATTAAATCAGAATTTTTTAATGTTATGATTTGTTGTATTGATTTAGTATGTTTACACCTAAGTTTAGAGCATATTAATCTTTAAAATGTTGTATATTATTTTATTTGATGCTCAAAATCGGCCTTGTTTCTCAGATATTAGCTTTTGAGTTTCCTAATATGTGAGTTTATAATTTATAATTATACATATTCTCATGGAATTCATCAAGAAGAATTATTAAATGTGTACTTATAATTGAGAAAATGGAACTTATTTGAAAATTGTGTTGTTTTGAATTAACACTTTCAAAAATCATTTCATTAGTATGCTAAGAATGACAATAGTAAATAGAGACTACATATAGGAACAGTAATTTGTTTACTCATGGGTACTTTATGTTGGTATAGAAGAGAATAAGCATTATACTGAATTTCTCTCTATAAAGAAAATAATAGAAATGGTCTACATTTCATGAAATTATTTGGTTAATATGAAATTTACTGATATATTTTAAGGAATTAAGAAAAACAATAATTCAGAAGGGAGTATCATAAATTGAATTTTAGAAATGACGGTGTGTGGATTATATCAGCACACATGAATATTTGTTGGTGATGATTAAGAATTTATAAAACATTAGTGAATGTGTTGACAGCTTTGTGTGGATATGTGTACTTCTCACAAAAACCTTATCGAGAATATGTTAGTTATTATTCTTTGTTCAGACATTGAGGTATCTTTGTTCTATTGAGAGTCTGACATACCTACATTATAATTTCAGTTCCAGTTTTTTAAGCTGCCATTTTAGTTTCTCTGAGCCTCAGCTTTCTCATATTTAATGTGAGTATAAACATGCTTACTTAATATTAATATTATGTTCATTAAATGAGCTATAACCTGAGTTATATCACACGTACCAGTCTGAAACTTAAAGAATACAGTCTTAATATTGAGATTAGTATTATTTTAATGATATTATGAATACATTGAAATATATAGAGCAGTGTGTGATGTAATGGTTAATAATAGCATTTAATGGACATTTACAATGTGCTGGGAACTGTGCTGTTTAATTTGCATGTGCCAACTCCTACCGTCTTCTTTGTAATACTTTTGGAGGTGGGCTCTATTGATTTTCTATTGTGTAGGTGAGGAAACTAAGTCTCAAGGAAGTTAACCAGATAATGATCATATACTAATTAGAGAAAGCAGAATTCAAATTCAAGAATCAGCTGCCGGTGGGAGTTGCGGTGATATAAACACAGTCATCATTTTCTCTATATGACTGTTTCTGACTATTGCCCTCCAGATTTAAAGACTACTAATTTAGAAAACTTCTAGCTTTAAGAATAACCCTAAATGTAGTAGTAAGTTCATCATTCTCAGAAGATATAAAGAAACAGACCCTTCATTTGCTTTTATTAGCTGCTAGATTTCCATTTTATTGTCAGAATAAGTTGTATGTCATAAGGAAAAAAATATTCTGAGAACATTTTTATTTAAAAAGTTGACTTCATAAATTTCTCATTGGAAAATTTACCTTGATTTTTATTTTGAATGTAGATTTACTAATTGAATATATTAGACCAGGTTGGGGCCCTATATCCTTACAATAAAGTAGTAAGATTTTCTTCTATTAAATTTACGATATTTTCCTTATTTTGTCCTTCAGATTTTTTTCTTTGTTTTTTAACTTTTTTATTGTATAGTATAACATATATACAAAGCAGAGAAATAAAAAAGCAATAGTTTTCAAAACACTCATCAAGTAGTTACAGGACAGATCCCAGAGTTTGTCATGGGCTACCATACAAACCTCTCATATTTTCCCTTCTAGCCGCTCCAGAATATAGGAGACTAGAAGGTTTAAATATTTTTTTATAATCACAGTCGACTTTTTTTCCTTCTTTTTCTGTGAGAAAATAATAGGTTTTTTTACATAATGTTTCAGCTTTCCTGGCTACTATGGTAAATGCTACACAATGGCTTGCCTTAAGCCACAGTAATGTATTGGCTTATGGTTTCAGAGGCCAGAAGCAGAAATCCAGGCACTGCATGGAAGGCTTGCTCCTGGTTGGCTGGCAAAATCTGGATTCTTTGGCTTTGCTATCATTTGGTGATGTGCTCTCTCTTTTCTTTGGGGTTCCCTCTGACTTCCAGTTTCCAGCTCCTCCCCGTGGCTCTCTTTAGGTATATATGAATTTCTTCTGCTTGTAAAGAACTTCAATAACCTGAATTAAGACCCAGCTTCATTTAATTAAGACCACACATTAATTCAAAATAGCGTTTTCAAGAGATTCTGTTTACTTTGGGTTCAAACTCACAGCAATGCGGATTAAGTTTAAGAATATGACTAGACTGAGATATGTAATTTAATCTACCACATACGGATATTGATAAAAATGAAAACCCTGCATTTTGGAATTAAAGTAGCATGCATTTGGTTAACTCTTCTTCAACTTAACATAGTGTCATATAAGTTCCAAATTTTCAAGAAACAGGGAGAAAATATATCCAGAATTATATAATTACATTTTTTTAATATATTTTCTTCATCTGATGGATAACGCCCATTTCATAGTTGGAGAAATAGAAATACTTGGTGAATGACTTATCCAAACTTAAAGAATACACCAATGACAGCTCTGCTGGGTGTATGAGTGCGTGTATGTATGCATGTGAATGGATGTGCATTTTCATGGTTTAGTACTCTTCCTTTTATTCCTTGTACTAAAGGAAACAAAGAACTCCTTTCACTATATTGTTGTAAGTTTTGATAAAGCACAAACACAGATTTAGCTATTTGCATTTAAATATCAAATTTCAATCATAAAAGAAATAAAGGAAATAGTGTAACCACTTAATTGTCTCCTAAAATATGAAAAATTAGATCAAGATGTTGATTGTATTAGAGAAATATGTTAAATCCCCTTCAGCTCACCTCCACAAGAGCATTTTATAACCAAGCGCATTTTATAACCATGTCAATGAAGGTAGAGGCAGAAATACCAGCTTCCTTTTCATTCCCCACTCGACCAATCAACATTACCCTTGGCAGTCCCTCCTTAGTTTTATGGAGGGATTGCAGTGTTTGGAGTGTTCTAAGTAGGTAAAGGGAGAGAGGCTCCTCATTTTCATGGAATTAAGGTATCTTTGGGAAGATAAAATTCGTAAACATGGAATGGCTTGGAAAACTCTAAAGCTGCATATAAATACAATGACATCTAACTGTAGGACAAACAGATTTTCTAAAAATGAGGACGATTCAAATTAAGAAAAGATTTGAGTTCAATAGAAGACATGAGCGAAGACTTTTGTAGATTGGTCTTCTCTAAGCCCTATAACGAATGACTTGAAAATATAATGAAAGATCATTTGAAGTCCTTTCTCCACAAATCTACAACTCTACCATGTCTCCTGTTATCACTGTAAAAAACTGCATTTACCTACCCTATTACAGGGGGGAAGAAAAGCCCTCAGAATAAAGGAATTCCCGAAACTTTCTTTCAATATACCTCCAAACTCCTGAACAGTGATCCCTGAATTCTCCTACAAGAAAGGACTTACTGCTCAAATTGGAGTACTGTTGCCAGCCAGCCTCCAGCCGAAAGTTCCTTTAGGGTCCCACCCCAGCATCAGAGCTACCTCACCCAAGTTCTAATCCTTCAGTCAGCAATCAAGGCAGGATTGTAAAGACCTGGGACAAACTGAAGGGTCATCCTAGCTCTGGCTCCCTGTGGGATCAGCCAAAGTTGTCATTAGACCTGCATCATAGATTTACTTCTCTGTTTTCCCAATCCTGCCTTCTTCACCTCTTTTCCAAAGTTGTGGATCTTACCAGGACTTCTTAATGAACACCCTGTCCATGGGACATTGTATTCTGGTCTGCTTCCTTGTGAACTCAATCTGTGACATTTGCCAGCAAAACTGATCCAAGAGAGAAGTGTTAAGGTTGGATTTGGATTTGGATTCTAACTTTCTGGCTGGCATTGAAGACTCTGTCATTAGTGATCCCTCGGGCAAAGACAGTCTTTAGTGTATGGTGATGAATTAATTGTTAAAATTTTCAGTGGTGGCAAGCTTTCATGGGATATCTTTGGAAAAAAAGTATTTACCTGGCATTTGAAAAATATGAGGACAACAGTAACTACAAAGAAAATAGAATTGGGCAGCTATTACAAAACTGTTTGGAGGATCTGAAAATAAATAAGAACAAGAGAGTAATTAATTAGCAATTAAAAGCTAAGTGTGAAAACCAAAAGGCTAAAACAAAGCTTTGGTTGTAAACAAATATGATTATCTCTTGCAGCAAGGGTGCAGAGAACACTGAGAGAGAGTGGCAGGACTTAATCATCAAAGAATAACCAAGCTCCAAGAATGCTAGACTCTCGACCAAGGCAGGTCATATATTCCAAGCTAGGATCCTGTTGAAAAAAAACAGGACATTGACACTTGGAATTGAGATGTGTGGATCATCCCCATCCACAAAATCCTGAAATCAGAGAACACTGAAACTTTGAGTCTAGAGGAGAGACCACACATCCTTATTAGAGCTGCTGCTTTTCTCCTTTGCTTAAAGATGATACAGAGGCCTCTTTCTCACAGATCAATAGTTGCATCCCCAGAATATTCCCCTGCTACTTCATACCATTGCGGAGGATAACTTTTAGCCTAACTCAGGTGAAGATGCACTGAACACAAGAAAGCAAAAGAAATATACTTCAAGGAGCTTCAAGACCTAGAAAGCACATACTGGCAGGAGCTATGAAAATAAGGAGAATAGTGCATGATTTTGGATAAGGGAGATTTTGTAGATTTGAAATCATTCTCATGGGATGCAGACTTTACTAAAACACCAGTAGATGTGCACACTTTTGATTACAATAACTCCTAGAAGCATGGGAAATGCAATAGCTTAGCTAAATGAGGCTTAAACTCCAGAATTGCCATTACAGATGTGGAGGGAGAGATTACAGAGAAATGGGCATGTTGACGCAGGTATTATGTAAAGCCAGAAAAGCCACCAGATGTTTGCAT
This sequence comes from Myrmecophaga tridactyla, assembly GCA_004026745.1. Classification (NCBI taxonomy): domain Eukaryota; kingdom Metazoa; phylum Chordata; class Mammalia; order Pilosa; family Myrmecophagidae; genus Myrmecophaga; species Myrmecophaga tridactyla. The sequence continues at coordinate 21,991 of PVIY010037390.1, forward strand.
TCCATGACAAGGCCTACAGGATACATGACTTAACAAGTTGTTTGCTGGAAACATTAAGATGTTTAGCATGGGCTCTTCTCTCGAAACCATAGCTGATAGTAAGAGAAGCTATTACAGAAATAGTTTAATTGATATCCATAAGAATGGATAAAATTCCACAACAATGGAGGCATCCAGTCATCAGAAGCCAACTTTCATGATAAGTGGCAAGATCAGAAGGGCTGCCAAAGTAGCCCTGATGCACAGGGAGTTATGGATATAGCTGAAAGAGCATGGCGTATGATATAACTACCAGCGTTTTTTGCATGCTGTCTCAGGAACCATCTTAATTTCACATTTGTCTATCTCTGACCTTTGGCCTGGTTCATGAACTGTTTTCTAACCCTGGGGCCTAGACTCTCTAAAGCTCACACACATCTGTGGCCAGCCTCCACTACCCACATGCCTCACCCAGAACCCACAACTAGTCCCAAATGATATGCTAACCATTCCCATCTACCTTGGACATCCAGTACCTTTGCCTTTTCATTAATTTTTGTTTTAAACTAAGCAGTCCTTGAATCTTGAGAGAAATCTACTAATCTCTACTTCTGGACACCAATAAAAGCAGAAGTCCATTCCTTTTACTCTGGAGCTTGTGGGGACAAACTATTTTTCTTCATGCATTATTATCTCAGTTTCGCATTGTGTCATATGTGATCTCTACCCAGACCCAAATTTAAAATTCACCATAACTAATTTGAAACAATGTCCTTTGGCTAAAATAGAAAAGCAGCCAATAATAGTATTACTCAAGTTATAACACTGGAAGAAATCAAGGATGGGTGATCAGGAGACAGAAATGTCATCATCTGCTGAATTGCAGAGCTGAGCCAGTTTTCAGACCTGAAATCCACTGACTGAAGACTGGGTTTCCAGGAGGAAAGCCTTACAACACCACAGCAAATGTATGTGGCAATGATTCCCTCTGTCCTTTCCCAAAGTGACCTATGGCCATTGACTCAGGCAACTATACTCTGGAAGAAGAAGAATACCCATATTTTGAGATGAGTTGAGCATGGTCCAAGCTGACTTTGTTACCTGGAAAGCCAAAGTATCTTTGTGGCCCCTCTGACAGAGCAGGGGCACAAGGGCTTCAGGAAGCAAATGGATTCATGGGCAAAGTACAGCTTACAGTGGCCCATTCTTATCCTTGAATGAAGAAGTGGAAGAGTCATATTTGGCAGTTGGCACAATCCCAACATTGTATCCTTGGTCTGTGATAAAAGCACTATCACAGTGGGGAAGACCACATGAATCCTCTGAGATCACTCCAACCCCCACAAGCCAAGAGAGTAAATGAAACAAAATTGTACCCTGTGGGTAGAGGTGGTGGAAATTAGTTCCACTCTTACAGATCTAATTACAATCCACTTGATGGATGATAACTCCCAAATCTATATCTCCAGTCAACATTTTTCTCCTGAATTCACCATCCAGAAATGGAGACATTTACTAGGTTTTACAATTGAATATCTCACAGAGGTCTACAACTAACAAACCTGTACTCATTACATTCCTTTAATCTTACTATTTCTTGCATGTTTTTCTTTATCAGTGAATGTTATCATCCCCTCATTCTCCCAAGCTGGAAATCTGGTAGGAGTCATCCTTGATTTCTCTCTCATTTATGCCCCAACATTCAGTCAATCACTAATTATGTCTTGTTGCTCCTACTTGCATTTTTTTTCTATATCTTGTTTTGGAGAGTGGAGTGGAGGGAATTCTCTTTCCCACTGCTCTAATTCAAGCTATCATTCTATTTTATTCTTTATATTCTCTCCTGTTTCTTTCCCCTCTACTCCCTTTCATATATTTAGACCAGAGTTCAGAAAACTTTTACTATAAAGGACCAAATAGGAAATACTTTAGATATTGCAAGTGATACAGTCTCTGTCACAACTACTTATTTCTGCCATTGTTGTGGGAAAGCACAGATAGACAAAATGAAAATGAATGGTAATGACTGCATATCAATAAAATTTTATTTACAAAAATAAGATGCAGGCCAGATTTGGTCTGTGTGTCATAGTTTACCAACCCCTGATGTAGAACACTGTTCTTTTGGAACACTTTTCCTAACTAATTTTTATACTTTCTTCAGATATCAGCATAGAGGTTATCTCAGTCTAGAAGTCTCTAACTCTGTCTCCCTTCATGCATGTCCCCTATTTCTCCTGAAACTATGTCATCATTCAGTCTATCACATTATATTTTAGTTATGTCTTCAATTGCTTGTTGACCCATTCTCCCACAAACTCCATTAAAGTAGGGATGAAACCTATCTTAGTCATCTTTGCATACCCAAGATTGGGTAGGCTTTTTGACTCAAAGTATGTACTAAAAAGTATATGTGCCCCTTCAGGGAATGGTGAGAACGGGGAGAAATTCAACTTCCCCAAGTTGAATTCTTGATATTCTCACAAGCAGTGTGGACAACCAAAGCTATAAGCTGAGCCCCCAGTCTTGGGGCTTGTTCATATGAAACTTAACCCCACAAAGGATAGGTCAAGTATACTTAAAATTTAGGCCTAAGAGTCACCCCCAGGAGGGCCTCTTTTGTTACTCAGATGTGGCCTCTCTCTCCAGCCAACATGATGAGCAGTCTCACCACCCTTCCCCTCTCTGCGTGGGACATGACTCCCAGGGATGTGTACCTTCCTGGCAACATGGGACAGAGA
>PVIY010037391.1:0-24716 GCA_004026745.1 Myrmecophaga tridactyla
CCTTGTGTTAATTTGCTTACTCTGTGCCGAAGGCAGAGGAGAGATGCTAGGATGGCAAAAGACATTCTAAGAAGTTTTGCCAACTTCTTCTCAGAAGGGAAGGGGATAACATGGGCTGGTGGGGGGTGGGGGGTGGGGGTGGCGGGGAGCCGACCTGGTGCTGCAGACATCTGAACACCTCTGTTTGTGAGGCCAGAGCGTTCCCCTCCAGGACCTCTCTGCCTTCTTCTGCAAGGACCCATCTCTCCTCAACACTTATACTTTAAGGTTGACCAAGCACCATTTCTCATCTAATCCATGACACACCATGTGGAGGCCTTATCACCTCCATTTTATAGATGAGGAAACCAAGGATCTGAGAGATCAAATGGTTAACTCAAGGTCACCCAGCAGATATAGGGTGCTGAGTGCCCCAAGCTGTCTGACTCCCCCGCTGGGTGCCAGCCCACCTCCTGCTGTGCTTCTGGAGCCAAGGCTGGTGGGTGTTATTGACAGCCAGTCCGGGCTAGAGTTCAGCAAGGTCTGAGGAGAGCCCAGAAGACCTCAACATTGCCCTCTTTACCTCCCCCCTGCTGTCTCGTAGCAAGGCCGAGTCTAGCGCTTTTCAGGGCTTCCTTAGAAGGAAGGAAAGGTGGCTTGGAGGGACGAGATCCCAGATAATGGTTCCGGGTCCACCCAACTCCGCGTCTTCGGAGGTTGGGAACTGCTTTTCTGAGTACGATGAACTCCCCGGGCTTTAAGAAAGGAAACTTAAGAACCCCAACTTGTAAAATGGATATAAAAGGTGCCGAAATGGCCACCCCAGCAAACGTCACACCCTGGTCTCCCCAGTAGGAGAAGTGGCTGAAAACCACATGTGATTTTAGGTAGGTAACCAAACCAGACTTGTGTATTCATTCACCTGTTACTTATGAAGTTAGAACATTCATCAGAAATAGTTTGCAGAGATTTGACATTAGGAGGTTATTGTTAGCATATTTAAGGTATGGTTGATGGTATTGTGTTTATGTTAGTTTTTTTAAAAAAATAAACATAGTACATTCTGAAATATTTCACTTGAGATGCTGTGATGTCTTTCCTTGTTTCAAAAGAATAGCAGTGAAGGGGCTGCGCCATACAGCTGAAACCCCACAGGCCTTGTGCTGAGTGTTGAAGCTGAGCCGCGGACACCCAGGATTCATTATAACCAAAATAGCAAGCTGGCGTTGCTCAACCTAATTCTATTCCTCCTACTTTTGTATATGCTTGAAATTTTCTATAATAAAAAGCTGGTTTTTTTAAAGTTAAAAAGTCCGAATGGTGCATCATGACAGCAGCATGTCTGTGGCTCTTGGGCAATTAAAAGTTAAAAAAAAAAAAAAAAAGCACAAGTTGGCAGCTCCAGGAGGTGACAGGTTTGGGGGTAACAGCCGCGTCCCCGTTCCCCAGCCCGCGCATCCCTGACCTGTCTTCCCCTGAGGCTACAATTCATCCCCCAAACATCCTAGGGCTGCAAGTTGCGAGCTGCGCCGGCCGCGGCGCCCCATCTACCCACCGGTCTGCAGGTCCATTCATTCGCCCTCCCATTCTGATGGCTATCCAGAAGGTCATCTACCCGGCATTCCAAGGACCCTCTGGCACCCCCTTCTACCTGCTACCTGCAGGATTAGAACGCAGAACCTCGCCGCGCCCCTCGCCCCAGCCGGGGTCCCCCAGCCCCGCCGCGCGCCGGTCACTCACCCGCTGCGCTCCTCGCGTCTCTGCGCTGCGACCGAAACTGAAAGCAGGCAGAGAAAGCTGCGGAGCCGGTGCAAGGAACCGGTCGCCGCTGCTGGGAAATCACGTGGATTCGAGGTGTCAGCCCCGGTGCGGGCGTGGGATGGGCGGGACCGGGTGCATCCGATGCCTCCCCCGTCCCCAGGTGCCCAGCGCTGCTTTGCGGGACGGATCCAGGGGACGCGGGGGTCCCTCGTTCCGCGTGGGCACGAAACGGAGTCCGAAATGTGGAGCGTGAGGCGTGCAGGGACTCAAGGAGCCACAGGCACACCCCCCGCGGGGGGTCCCACCCGTCTGTTCCTCCTCGGAGACTAGGCAGGGTGGGAAGCGGGAGATGGCCCCTGTCAGAAAGAGGGGGTCTGGGGTGCTGTTCAGTAGGTAAGCAGGGGAGAAGTAAAGCACCACCACAACAATGGGTCTTGTTAACTGAGCCCTCACCCTGTTAGTACTAGTTCCATGCTGAACACTTTGTACAGATATATTTGTCTCCTCTAATCCTCACAATAACTTGCAGACGCAAATGTTACCCCATTTTACGGATGAGCAAACTGAGACTAGGAGAGGGGGAAAGTGAAGACATTTGGCCAATGCATACCACTAATCACAGGCAGAGAGTAGGAAAAGAAGGAACCGCAGGGGACTAGGGAGGGAGGGGATGGGGCAGAAGGAAGGGGAGGTGGAGCCCTCAGAAGGGGTCAGGGCTTTCCTGAAAGGTCCCCAGTCCAACCACCTGTTCAAAGCCTCACTACCACCTCGCTGGCTTCTCGCACCCCTCCTGGGACAGGGGTCCCCTTCCTGCTGCAGAGGACACACTCTCTGGGGACACATTGGCCAGCTAGGAGGTATTGAGCTCCCTGGCATTGAGCCCAACCTATTTCCCAGGGCCATTCCCACAGTGGAGCAGCTCTCACTCCCAGACCACTTTTGGGCCCTGGACTGCCCCCGCCAGGTACTGGGTAGTGGTCAAGAGATAGCTGTCAGTGCCCGACGCCCTTGGGGTCAAGTCCTGCAGTGCATCTCGCTGGCTGTGTTATACTGTGTTATACTTTCCCTTCCCCGAGCCTCAATTTTGTTGCCATCTGTAAAATGGGAGTGCCAATAGCAATATCTCCATGTAGAGTGGTTGTGAAAATTTGATGTCCTCAAGTGGGGAGCTGGTGCAGTCTGAAGCCCTTGAACTTCTATTTTGGTGACCTCAGAGAAGTGTCCTGACTTCTCCAGCCTCAGTTTCCTCATCTGTCAAATGGGGCATTCCCAGCCTCCACCATCCACTGCAGATGTGGTGGAGAATGAATGAGAACGAGGACAGTCAGCAGCACACATGGGAGGGACTGTTTATTTCCTAAGATCAGGATGCGCACTTCAGGTCCCGGAAAACAGTGGCCTGCTCCAGGAAGGGTGGGCAAGCAGACGACACATGGACAAACTAGATAGACGATGCAGACCATTTTCAGACTTATTTAATCCTGAACAGCCTTGTGAAGTACGAAGGACAAAGGTTTATTATCCCATTTTCCAGACAAAGAAACTGAGGTCCAGATAGGTCAAGGGAGTTGCTGTAGGTCCCACGACAATGAGGAGACAGAGTGAAGTCTTGAACCCAGTGCCCTTTTCCACCTTAGTGGTGCCAGGCCAGCTGAAGTGAGCCCTCGAGGGTGCCAGGAGAACTCCCTTCCCAAACTCTCCCCTCCCCCACTTGGTCGTGGAACAACATGTACACTATTCCTTTGACTGAGGGTGTGCAAGTCCATTGGGTATAAGTTCAATGTTAGCAGTCATTTACACCTGAGTGAGAAGTGAATCAGATTGGATGAGCTGAGATTACAGGGCCTCTTGGACTCTCAGGTGTGGAATGGGAGATGAGAGGAGAGGTTGACAGCTGAGAGGACCCCGGAGGTGGTTGGAGAGCAATGTCTCCCCTCCATGAAGTAGGGCCAACAGCTGGCATTAGTGGGGTGCTTGTAGTCCCCCAGAAGGTGTTCTAAGACTTGTGCTCACTCCTTGAATCTGCACAGCAACTTTATCTTCCTGTTTGCAGGTGAGGAAACTGAGGCAAAGAGGCTAACTAATGTGTCCAAGAGTGGAGGTGGAAGAGACATGATTTGGACCCAGGCAGGCCAGCCCCGGAGCCCCTACTGGCTTCTAAGTGACCCTCCCCCTAGGACCCTCCCCGTCCTCACGAACACCCTATGCGGAAGTATTACCATTACCCCCTTTAAAGGAAAGGAAACCGAGATACCGAAGGGCCCAGGATGGCAGAACTAGTCATTGGTCTGAAGGCCAGTTTCCCCCACCCCCACCCTACCCCCACACGTACACTTCCCATTCACTGGCACCTGATTCCAAGCACCTCCAGCCCTACCCTGCCAGGGTCAGCAGCTGTGGAGGAAGTGCCTCTGCCAGACCTTGGCTGGCATATCTCTTGTTTACTCCCTGGAAGAGGCATCAGACACAGCCTCCTCGCTCAGTGGAAGAGATTTTGGCTGGGGCAGGGCCAGGGCCCCACCCTGGCTGGGAGGACCTCCTCGTCTTGTCTGGCCAAGGCCAGAGCTTCAAGGATGGGATGGAGCGGCCAGGACGTGGGGGAGGGCCCAGCAGGTGGGTCCTGTCCTGGCAAACGTCTCCCTTCTAGGACTCCGTTTCCCTAACTGTCAGACGCCCTCCTGAGACACTATGGTGGCTTGTAAGAGCCCTCCCAACCCAGACCAGGGCTGACGCTCCCCAAGGATGGTGAAGGAGGCTGGGGGATGAACCCACAGACCTTTCTGGAGCAGAAATGAGCCCCAGTGAAGGGTTGGCATCCACAAGGGGCAAGACTCCAAGTGTCCGCCCCTTTGGTGGTGAAAGTTTCTGGTAAGGAAGCAGGGGCCCAGGGCTGCCTAGCTATCCTGATGTTATCACTGTGCCATCAGGGCTGGGCCTTGGACCTTCCCAGTCCCCTCAAGGAGCACCTTGGGTGGCATGTAAGCACCCAGGGGGCTCATAGCCCAAGGGTAAGAATTACCACTTTAGAGTCAGGGACTGGCAGGATGCCTGGGCTCTATATGGGCACCTGGGAAACCTGCCTGCCCCGCCCCGGAAGTGTGCAGGCTCAGATCCACCCTCGCCTTGGTCCCGAGAGAGAAAGAAACACAGGCCTAGGAAGAAAGCCCTGGAGAAGGGAAAATTTGGAAGGAACCCGGCTCAGAAGACAGGATCCTCCTCAGAGGTCCTGTCATACCTGAAGGAGATCCCACTTCAGCTCTACTACAGCCCAAACCTCCTGGCCACCTCTCCTGGCTTGTAAAAAACACGCGTCCTTTTGCCACTTTCAGATTCTGGAATTTCCCTCTCAGCCTCGCCTTTTACATACAACTGCTAGCTTTTTAAGAGAGGACATTTGAACACAGACAGAGGCAAAGAGGAGGCAGAGACTGAGTTATGACACCACAGTCCAGGAATGTCATGGATTGGTGGCCACCTGCCAGCAGCCAGAGGAGAGGCATGGAATAACTTCTCCCTTTTGAGACGTAGCATGGCTCTACTGACACCTTAATTTTGGACTTCTCACCTCCAGAACCATGAGATGATAAATTTCTGTTGTTTACGCCCACTAGCCTATGGGACCTTGTTACAGCAGCCCTGGCAAACTAAAACCACCAGCCTCCTTCATGCTTCTTTAATCTGACCTGCTCCCTTCTACCCCAGGGACTTTGCACATGCTGGTGTATTCCCAGGCTTTTCTCCCATCCCATTTGGCCCATACAGCAGGATGAATCTTCTTCACATACAGTCTTTGTGGAACTTGGAACCTCCCAAGATGAAGGTGATAAAAGGAAACCTGTATTGTAGCTGAAGGGTGGGAAAGAAAAGACACTCAACATAACAAGGTGGGCTGGAAATATGTCATGAGAGGTTTCCCTTCCACAGCCAAGTCTAATTTGGTTTTTAGAGACCCCACTCTCCTCCTTCTTCACAGCAGCCAGACTTCTGTGGGGTCCCTTACCTTCACCCCCCACCCCCCCCTCCATCCTCAGGATCTGAAAGCCCCACCCTTCCCCTTCCACATCTCCTGTCCAGCACCGGAACCATGAGCAACTGAGGGTGACAACGCTCACACAGGAAGCTGATCAGAAGGGGAGATGGCACTGCTGATGGCGGGAAGGCAAATGAGCAGAAAGGACCCGGGTGCTGTAGGGGGTGGGGGAGAGGGTCTGAGAGCTGCTCTCAAACTGACCAAGGAGTGATTTCTTGATGTGCCCACAGCATCTGGGACTTTGGCTCCATGCCTGCGGAGAGAACTGAGGGACAAGCAAAATTATCTGATATATGTGATTAATGAATGAAATGGATTAATCAGTGAATCGATGAATGTTTCTGCACCTAGCCTGTTGTTTCCTCTGGCTGGAGCAATCTTTCTCATCTGTCCTCTTGGTAAACTCCTGCTCAGCCCTCAAGCTGCAGCTCCAAAATCACCTCCTCCCTTGTGTGCTCTGCAATTGAAAGGGTGTCTGTGCCCCACCCCAGCTGTGAGCTTCCGGGCGTGGTGGTTGGGTGTGGCTACCCATCAAGGTGCCCAGCCCTATGAAAGGGCAGGCTATACCCTTGCTCAACCAATCAAGACTGGATCCTGGGGGGCGTGGGCCAAGGAAGGGCAGCCAGCTGGGAGGGGGTGGGGTCCCTGCAGCCTGGAGGCCACAAGCACGGCTCTGCAGCCCTCTGCCCATTCTGTGAGCTACGTTTTTGATATTCGCCAGTATTGGATTGTGTTTGTTACTGCAGTCACACCTTCTTTGTCTTTGGCATCTGGAGGTCCCTCAGAGCCTGGGGCTCACTGAGCTGAGGGCTGGGAGTGGTGCACAGGGCGGGAGCTGCCTGAAGTTGGAAGGGAAGCCCTGGAAGGTGGGGGTCATCAGTTTGGATTCCCTGAGAAGGCGGGGCTTGAGGGAGGGCTGGGGTGGGGTTCTGGAGCACCAGAGGAGGGTGGCCTGCTGGGGAGGGCCTCGTCAGGATTGTCCGGCAAAATGAGCAGGGCCAGTGAGACCAGAACAGAGGGTTGTGGCTGAGGAGTGGTGAGTTACGGGGAGATGAGCTTGGAGGGTCCCCAGGGGCTGGATCACAGAGAGCCTTGAATCCCAAGGTGAGCCGTTGAGATTTCTTCCTCTGGGTCCTGAGGATCATGGAGGAATTGGGAGCCTTGGAAGGGTGGATGAAAGCTGAGAAGAGGTGAATTGCCAGCGTCAGGGCTTGTCACGTTTGTCCACCATCTTGGGTGGGACCAGTGAGACACGCTACCGTTCCTTCATCCTATCCCCTAATAACCCTCAGCCACAGAAGTGTTCTCCCGGCTCCTGGAAACAGCTTTTTAATGCCAACAGGCCTTCCTGACAGGGGCGAGGATCCTGTCTTCACCTCCCTGCCCCAACTCTGACCTCTGCCATGGTGGGGTCTAGTCGTGAACCTGGTCCTGCCAAACCAGGAGCCTGGGGTGCCTTCTCTTTCCAGCTGCAGCCCAGCCTCCTCAGACCTCCAGGTCCTGAGCTGGAGGAGATCCACCAGTAGGTTCTCAGGAAAGCCACAGTCCATCTGTGGCAGCAGGTATCCTTAGAAGGAGGGGCGGAGGAAGAGGGCCAGGGAGGGCCAACTCCTCAGTGGCAGGCCACCAGGGAGTGAGCTGGTGAGGGATCCCTGCCTGTCTCCCAGAGCTACCAGTGACTCTGATAATGCTGCCTGGAGCCTCCCTTCCCAGGAAATGGGGGCCACTAGGGGTCCTTGTACTCACATCCTGAGTGACAACCTCAAGGTTGATGATTTCAGAGAGGTCCAGGCCTTTGCTACTTAGGAAGGCTGTAAGCACTGCCCTAGAGCAGGGAGAGCTCAGCCAGCCCTCCTTGGGGGGCAGGGCCAGCATGGCACCCTAGGCAGCCTGAGAACAGTATTCCATAAATGTGTGTTTTACTTTGATTTAGAAGCAAAGCAGGTGTTGCTGGACAGAGGTCCCTGGTGGCAGGATTGTTCTCCGTATTCCTAAGTAATTCTGCTCTGCCCCAAACTTGCACCTCGCAGGTGGGCACGGGCTACAGTTACCTGGATCTGCCCTGCTAACTACCCTGGGGGTCACTCCTCACACCAAGGAGCTTAGCAGAGTATTCTCTGCAACATATGCAGAGCAGGCACCCTGCAAGGAGTTCTGGTAACACCGTTTCATCCATCTCCTTAGTTTTGGTTCCATGGTCCAGATGGGGGAAATGGGGGCTTAGAGAATCAGGAAACCCAGCCAGGGTGATTTCCATTGAGGGTTTCCACATACTCCTTCCCTCTCTACCAAGGCCAGGAGGACAAGCATAGAGTTAACATGAAGGCAGGGCCAGTTCAAGATGCCTTGTAGAGAAGGGAGCAGAAGCCTCTCCTGGTACTTTCTCCAAACACCCCCTGCACATCCTTGCTATGGGACCTGGGATTTTACCATTAGAGTCCTCTCCTGTGAACAAACATCCTACCAGGTCTGGGTCAAAAGGGAATTTAGAGATTATCAAATCCAACACTCTCCTTTTACAGAAAGGGAAACTGAGTCTCAAGGCTGTGCTAGAAGCAGGTCTTCAGCTTCCCAGCCCAGGAAGTTTCTGCCACATCAAGGTGCCCTTAAACTGGATTGAGCCATCCCAGGGAGTAGCAGAGATAATATCCTCCAGGTAAACCAGGAACTGTGCCCCTGGCTGTCATTGGCCTGTGTGTTCATCAGCAGGGAGAGGCGCCTTGGGAGAAGGAGACACAAGATCCACAGGTTTTGATGGCTGGAGAGTCAGAGTCACATGGAGCTCTGCCTGGGAAGGGCCTAAAAGGTGAAACGAGTACCTCCCTGCCAGGCTCAGAGTCCCCAGCTTCTCCTCTGGCCACGCGTATGAGACATAACCTCAGGAAAGCCTGCTGTGATGGCCATGGACCTCGAGAAGCTCTGGATGGCCTCAGGGCTCTGCCAGCCAGAAGCTCCCAGTGAGTGTTCCTTGCAAGCAGAAAAGTGACCGCGAGGCAGAGGGCAGCCTGGACGCACGTTCTCCCTGTGCCTGTGAGAAAACACATCCCCACCACCCCCTCCTGTCTTCTTGAAGGTGTCTCTCCTGAGTGGTCCTTCCTAGGCCCTGGGGAGGGCAGGGATCATAATCCAATCCACAGAGGAGAAACTGAGACCCTGGGAGGGGCCAGCTGGCCAGTACTCTTTCATACGTTCTCACGCCACAGCCCCAGGATCCCATTTGTGCAACTCAAGGGCTCTTCCCACAGACACGGCAGGGAGAAGGGCCACCAGAGACAGGTGAGGAACTATCTGGCCAAATTTCCTTTGTTCCCATTGCCTGCTTTCTTTTAGGTCCTCTGTCTGTTTCCTTTAAAGCAGGAAATCCTGCAGGGCTTATTTCTCCCAGTCTACCCAAGACCACCTACCTCAGTCAAGTTGGAAGCTGTCTTCAAGTTAATCCTAAAACCAAAAAGAGATGAGAGTTTGGCCCTCTATTGGGACCCTCCTGTAAAAGAAACTCTAGGAATGATCCAAGGGTCTTTGCCTAATGTTGAGGCTCAGGTGGTCCCTTCCTCCTGCTCTGCCACCCTCCATTCTTCCTGGTGCCTCTTCCTCCTAAGACCCTGCATGTGGATCTTCTCCCCTGCAGTCAGGCCTTACCCTGGAGGGAAGAAGCCATGTTTTCCCAGTAACACCAGACCAACATCTCGTACCAGTTGCAGCACATACTGTGAATCCAAGAGACTTAAGAAGCACTTCTTCTGGGAGTAGGAGGTCTGGATGGTGGAGATGATATCCTGGGGAGGGAAACAAGATCCTTTGTGAGTGGGGATCCTCCCTGCAGAGAGCACCCTCTGCCGCCATCACCTAGTCCAGATCCCACGACTGTTGGGAGCAGTGGAGCCAGGGAATCGTAGGGTCAGACCTGGCTATGGATCTTCAGGAAACTAAGGGAAGTTCCTAGCACCTGCGGCTTTGGGCTGGCCCTAAGAAGTCACATGGGCCCTTTCTCTCCTGGTTTCTGATTTATCCACATCCCCAACCACTCCTTCCTCATTGGTCAAAACGAACATGGTCCAGGACTTTCCCACAGAGCCCACTTCCTCCGTCTCTGACATGAAACTTTCATCAGTGCAAGATGAGGCTTGATCTGCTGACAGCTTGATTCACCTGTGTTTTCACATGCCAGAGAAGCAGTACATCAGATTGCTTCGGCACCACTGGGAATGTGGTGGAAATGCAAATTCCCAGGCCTCACCCTAGCCTAAATCAGAAACTCTGGGGTGGACCTAGGAATCTGTGTGTTAACAAACCCTCCAGGAGATGCTGATGCACGCCAAAATCTGAGACCCACTGCAGCTTCCTGGTTTTGAGTTATATGTCATATATGCACCTTTCCTGACCACCCATTTTCTTCATCATAACACCAGAGCATCATTAGGCTATGAGTTCCACGAGGTCAGGAACTACCTGGGCTTGGCCTGTGGTAAGAACAAACAGATACTTGTTGAATGTAGACAGGCAAATAAACAAATCAATAAGTAAGGCCAGGAGCAGAGATTATTGGCTCTGGTATGAATATGATGTGTGAGCTTGAACCACTCTCTTGCCAGTTCTGGGCTTCTGGACAGTGAAGAGATGGGGCCAGGTGAGCCCTGAGGGCTGCTCCTGCTCTGTGCCATTCCAGCTGTCCCCAACCCAGCCTTCCTGCACCAGCACCAACCACATCATCCCCCCCCATCCTCACCCACCCCAAAGCCTTCTGTGGCTTCTACTGCCTCCTTCTGCCTTCAAGACCCCAGGACATGATCTCAACGTACGTTCTTCACCTGACCTGCAACTCCTCCAGTCCCAAAGAACCCCCTCTCCCTCCCCATGCCCCGCCCCATGTTCTATTTATGCTCTTTCCTCAGCCGGGACCCCTTGCCCATCACTTTCTCCCTACCTTTAGATCCCTTAGATCCAGCCAGAACACACATCTGGAAGCTCTCCCTTCACCAGCTCTTATGGATGGAGATGGCTGAAGGATGCACTGACTGAGAAGTAGATGGGTGAATATGTACACATATGATCGAATATTGCGCTGCTACAAAAAGGAACAAAGTCGTGAGGCCTGCAATGTGTGAATGAAGCTGTGGGACATTTGGTGAGGCAAAATAAGCCAGAAGCACAAGAGCAAATATTGTATGGTCTCATTTTGAAAACACTTCTAAGAAAATTGGGGCCTAGATTGTAAGCTCTTATAGCAGTCACATTTAGTCCACAGAAGTAATTATTTCTGGATTTTGAGAGCTGTCGTATATATGTATAACCTGTCTTTAGAGAGAAGAATAAAGCCCATCTGTTCGAGAGTAAAATAATTCAGAATACAGGGGGGAGGAAGACATTGCCTGTATTTTAGAACCTCACCTACTTTATGAGACCAAAGGAAGAAAGTTTTATTTTGTCCAGAACCTAAATTTTCTGAAGCGCATAATCTAACTCAACCTGTCTAGATAATTTAAGCAATCCAAACACAGGTAGCCCAGAATAAGAATGAGGACCTTCAATCCTTTATAGATTAATGTACTGCCTGGATACATCCCAGAGCATATTAAGCAGATAATTAAAAAGTATTGGCAAAGTTCCTTGAGGAATGGGAGAAAAAATATGCAACTATTAAACTTTACCACTGGGGAAATCCTTGATACTGTGTCAAACATTAGGGACACCCAAATCAGTTGGCCAAGCCCTTGATCTTGAGGCTTGCATTTGTTAAGCTTATTTATGTAGTGGAAGCTTAACCTCCCTATAGGCATGCCTAAGAGTTATTTCCAGAGGAGCTCTTTTGTTGCTCAGATGTGGCCTCTCTCTTTCTAAGCCCAACCCTGCAAGTGAAATCATTACCCTCCCCCCTAGGTGGGACATGACATCCAGGGGTGAAAGTCTCCCTGGCAACATGGGATATAATTCCCAGGGAAGAGCTTGGCCCTGGCACTGCAGGATCAACAATGCTATCCTGACAAAAAGGGGAAAGAGAAGTGTAACAAATAAGGTATCGGTGGCTGAGAGAGTTCAAACAGGATCAAGAGGCTACTCTTACGCAAGCTTCAATTAGACATTGCTACCTATCATGGTTTGCCAAGCCCCCAACCAAAACCATTCCTGCCAACCCTAAAGAACACCTAGTGTGTTATATGAGATTCTACAAAGGTCCCATGCACTACTGTAACTTTCCAGAAACCTACAACCTTCAGATGGGTCCCTGGACCAGATAAGTCCTGAAATGCAGAGGGGCCAGCCTTTCCTGAACATCAACTAGCTACATCCCCTTATCCCATATTATTGATAACCCCTTCCAACATTAAAAAGTTACAATGGTCATAGCCCAAGTACTCCTAAAGAGTGAGAGAAAGATCAAAGATGATGGTGGCGTTATACAGAGAAGGTCGGGTTTAACAAATAAATATGACTGCTGAATCATTATATTGATGTTTCCTTTGTTCTCCAGTGTCTTGGAGCAGCCAGTAGTAAAAACCTAAAAGTGTGGAATTGTAACCCATACCAAACTCTGAAATCTATTCTACAACTAATTGTTGCAGTGTGTTTTGAAATTTGTCATATATATATATATATATATATATATATATATAATTTTTCACAAAAAAGAAAAAATAGTTGATTGCGATGATAAAAAAAATTATATAGCCACTACTGACAGAAATAACTTGTGCAGTTGGAGCCATTATGCAAAGACTGACATCTTGTGGGACACAGAAAATAAATACTAAGAAAAACTGATTGCACTGATCTCAGCATCAGAAATTTAGGCAAAATCCAAAATGTTTTCATTTGGAGATAGTAATATAGTTATTTATTGAGAAAATGTTTATGTGATACTTAATTTTAAAAATATTTTCTAAGCAAGACTATATGACTTGTCCCCTCATTAATATATAACTTTTGCATATACCATGCCAGCATTTTTTAAAACTTTTTTTATTGTATAATATAACATATATCCAAAGCAAAGAAAGAAAAAAGCAAAAGTTTTCAAAGCACTCTTCAACAAGTAGTTACAGGACAGATCCCAGAATTTGTCATGGGCTACCATACCATTCTCTCAGATTTTTCCTTCTAGCTGCTCCAGAATATAGGAGGCTAGAAGGAATAAATATTTTTTTATCATCACAATCGACTTTTTTTTTCTTTTTTATGAAAAATAACATATATACATAATAGCAACAAATTTCAAAGCACAGCACCACAAGTTGTAGAACAGGTTTCAGAGTTTGACATGGGTTATGATTCCACAATTTTAGATTTTTACTTCTAGCTGCTCTAAGATACTGGAGATTAAAATAAATATCAATTTAGTGAGTCAGCAATCATATTCGTTTGTTAAACCCTACTTTCTCTGTATAAGTCCACCATCATCTTTGATCTTTCTATCCCACTCTTTAGGGTATTTGAGCTAAGGCCATTCTAATTTTTTTCATGTTGGAAGGTGCTGTCACTAATATGATGCTGTCAGCCACAGATGCAATCAACTGACTGGTGATTTAATCAGACAGCCACAAAATATCCTTGCAGCAGTGGTCAGGCCAGTACTTACCTGGTCAGACAACCGAGCATAATCATTTGGCTAAGGTGACACTAGAACCTGACCATCACAGTCCACCCCTTGTCAACTTGGCAGCTATATGCATCACCTTGAAATACGCTTAATTTCCAAAGAGAACACAATAACAGACATGTGTTTCACCTAACAATACTCAACTGCCCTGTGTACAGCTGGAAACACACTACATCTCTTCAGGGTATGGTACAAGTCCTTAAGTAACATTCACTCTTAAAGTTCATATCCTGTGACTTAAATACTATAACAAGACCAACATAACTTTTGTCATATGATAGGAGGAAAGCAAGATATTTGCTTATGTACGAATACAAGCATAATCATAACAAAACAAGGAAGAAATATTTACACCGTCACAGTCCTTGTTTCTATAACTGGTCACATGGTCATAGTTCATATTTATCACTTCATTCTCCTAATAAACATTTAATGTTCCCTTTACTCTCAGCAAGCACTTCAGCTGGCCATGGTTCTTTGCCTTCATTCCTGAAGTTTCTGGGCCGTTTGTATTCCTGCCTGGATTGGGTTGTTGCAGTTTTCCACTGACTTTAATCTTAGGGCATGGTAGTACTAAGAGATGCCCTAGGAGTTCTCCCATATTCCAGTATATCTTCTTTACCTCCTTTGACAGTCAGGATCAATCACCCCAGACAGAATAGCAATCTCCTTTCATGCCTGTTGATTCAGTGACCAACTGGCTGTCTTAATTTCCAGTTCAATGGAATCATTGTTGTGAATCCTGGTAGGAGCACTCCTCCTTTTGGAACTAAGACTTGTTGACCAGCAGAGCTTAAGGTTTCAGGGACAGGAAGCAAACATTTTCCTAGTGGATCACTAGGGGTGATGGTGAGTGCTGCCACTCTCATTTCTACCCCCTGATTCCTGGACCCATGAATCCTGGCTATGGGAGAAACAGCACCATAGAATGGAGGCTGATTCAGAGCATACACAGCCTCCTGGAGAACACTGCCCCAGCCCTGCAGGGTATTGCCACCTAGTTGGTGTCATAATTGGGTCTTCAAAAGGCCATTCCACTATTCTATAACCCAGCTGCCTCTGGATAATGGGAAACATAGTAAGACCAGAGAATTCCATGAGCATGTGCCCATTCCCACACTTGATTTGCTGTGAAGTGGGTTCCTTGATCAGAAGCAATGCTGTATGGAATACCATAATGATGCATACACATTCTGTAAGTCTGCATATGGTAGTTTTTGCAGAAGCACTGCATGCAAGGAATGCAAACCCATACCCCGAGTATATATTTATTCCAGTTAGAACAAATCACTGCCCCGTCTGTGATAGAAGTGGGCCAATGTAATTAATCTGCCACCAGGTAGCAGGCTGATCAACTTGGAAAATGGTGCCATGTCAGTGACTGAATGAAGGTCTTTGCTGCTGGCAGACTGGGCACTCAGCAGTGGCCATAGCCAGGTTGACTTTGGTGAATAGAGGTGAAGAAGGAAAACGCCTCCTGGGGAGCTTCATGAAACAAGAGATCTTGAAAGAAAGCTAGCAGGTGCCACCATGATTACCATGTGCCCTTCCAGCTGAGAGAGAAATGCTGAACATCATCAGCCTTCTTGAACTAAGGTACCTTTCCCTGGATGCCTTAGATTGGCCGTTTCTATAGATGTGTTTTAATTTGAACAATTTCACAGCCTTAGAACTGTAAACTAGCAACTTATTAAATTCCCCTTTTAAAAGCTGTTCTGTTTCTGGTATATTGCATTCTGGCAGCTCGCAAACTAGAACAGATTTTGGTACCAGAGGAGTGGGGTGCTGCTGCAGTTTGCAAATACCAAATGTGTTGGAACGGCTTTTTAAATGGAAAAGGGGAAGATTTTGGAGGAGTTGTGAGAAGCTTGTAGAGAAGGCCTAAAATGCTTTGAAGATACTGTTGGTAGAAATGTGTACTCCAAAGATACTTCTGCTAGGGCCTTGGACAGAGATAAGACATGTGTTACTGCAAACTGTAAGGAAGGCCATCCCTCTTTTAAAATGGCAGATAATCTGGTAAAATTGACTAGTAGCTTTGGCTAGAAGGCAGATTTTAAAAGCCATGAACTTGGATATTTAGCAGAAGAGATTACCAAATTAAATGTGGAAAGTGCAGCCTGGTTTCTCCTAACAGCTTACAGTGAAATGTGACAGGAAAGAGATAAGCTGAAAACTGAGCTCATGGGCACAAAGAAACCAGAAATTGATATTCTGGAAAATTCTGGGCTTCAGAGAACAGTGCCCCACGTGAGGATTTATGAAATGTGGAACCAGTCAGCCATTTCAGAGAAGGCAAAGATTGGACATGGAGATATCCAAGAAGGTGTATTAGTTAGGGTTCTCTAGAGAAACAGAATCAAAAGGAAACACAAATATAAAATTTATAAAAGGGTCTCACGTAACCATAGGAATGCAGAGTCCAAAATCTGTAGGGCAGGCTGTGAAGCCGATGATTCCGATGGAGGGTTTGGAGGAACTCCACAGGAGAGGCCTGCCAGCCAAAGCAGGAAGAGAGCCTTTCTCTTCTGAATCCTCCTTAAAAGGCTTCCAGTGATTAGATTAAGCATCACTCATTGCAGAAGACACTCCCTTTGGCTGATTACAAATGGAATCAGCTGTGGATGCAGCTGACATGATCATGATTTAATTCTATGAAATGTCCTCATTGCAACAGACAGGCCAGCACTTGCCCAACCAGACAAACAGGTACCACCACTTGGCCAAGTTGACACATGAACCTGACCATGATAGAAGGATTTGTGGAAACTCTTTATGTCCGATGGGCATGATCCAAGGCTACTGAATAGAAAGCCAATGAGAGTGTTATGGGATCTGAATAAAGAGAACCACTGCCAGTTGGGACCGAGAGGGACAGAGAAAGGACACATTGGAGGAAAAATAACTTCAGAGGCAGAACCATGGAGGCTGAGGTCTAGGGAAGTCAAGAAGCCTTGGGCTAGGAGAGTGGACCCACCCAAGCACGTGGAGAGGGTGAGTTTGCCCAAAAGGCAGAGGATGGGCCTTCCACTTCATTGCAGAGGAAGAGGGATACTGCCTCAAGCTTTGGAAATAGTGCAGCATACTCCTTGGGGATTCTGGAAAGCCTGGCTGCCACCACATGGAGGGGTTGAGCATGTGCCCCGGAGATGGCAGAGAGCCCTGGTGCGGCCCCAGTGCTTGGAGAAGGTGGAGCTGAGAAAAAAGGTGATTTCTACAATGTCCCCCATCGTTGCATTCAGAGGTAGGCAAGTCACTGCATAGGCCCTTGGAAAGGGTGGGACTGCTGCTTTCTAAGTCCTCAAAGATAAATGACTCTCAGATTTTGAAATCTAATGGAGTTTGTCCTACAGATTTTTTTTAATTTTTAAATGAAAAAATATATATAATAACAAACACACACAAACATTCTTAACTTATGATCATTCCATTCTACATATATAATCAGTAATTCACAATATCATCACATAGTTGCATATTCATCATCATGATCGTTTCTTAGAACATTTGCATCAATTCAGAAAAAGAAATAAAAA
Organism: Myrmecophaga tridactyla; assembly: GCA_004026745.1. NCBI lineage: Eukaryota > Metazoa > Chordata > Mammalia > Pilosa > Myrmecophagidae > Myrmecophaga > Myrmecophaga tridactyla. The sequence continues at coordinate 16,901 of PVIY010037391.1, forward strand.
GACAACAGAAAAAAATTCATACTTACCATACCCTTTCCCCCTCCCTTTCATTGATCACTAGCATTTCAAACTAAATTTATTTTAACATTTTTTCCCCCTGTTACTGACTTATTTTTAATCTATATGTTTTACTCATCTGTTCATACTGTAGATGAAAGGAGCATCAGACACAAGGTTTTCACAATCATGCAGTCACATTGTGACAGCTATATCATTATACAATCATCTTCAAGAAACATGGCTACTGGAACACAGCTCTACATTTTCAGGCAGTTCCCTCCAGCCTCTCCATTACATCTTGAATAACAAGGTGATATCTACTTAATGCATAAGAATAACCTCCAGGATAACCTTTTGACTCTGTTTGGAATCTCTCAGCCATTGATACTTTATTTTGTCTCACTTCACTCATCCTCTTTATGGTCGAGAAGGTTTTCTCAATCCCTTGATGCTGAGTCTCAGCTTATTCTAGGATTTCTGTCCCACATTGCCAGGGGGAGGGCAGTGAGTATGCTTGCTGTGTTGGCTGGAGAGAAAGGCCACATCTCAGCAACAAAGGAGGCTCTCTTGGGGGTGACTCTTAGGCCTAAATTTTAAGTAGACTTGACCTATCTTTGTGGGGTTAAGTTTCATATGAACAAACTCCAAGATTGGGGGCTCAGCCTATTGCTTTGGTTGTCCCCACTGCTTGTGAGAATATCAAGAATTCAACTTGGGGAAGTTTAATTTTCCCCCTTTCTCACCATTCCCCCAAAGGGACTTTGCAAATATTTTTTATTCACTGTTCAAATCACTCTGGGATTTATAAGGGCATCACTCTGGACAAACCAACAAAATCTCATGCTCTACTCAAGGTTCCATGTACATATGATGTCCCATTAAGCTGTCTACATAAGTTATATTAGGAAATGCATTAGTCAAAATATAAATTTTGTACCAAGTAAACACTTTTGCTTTAGTTTCACACATAAGTTAAAATTTTTAAATTTTAAAATTTAACTGCCAAATTGCCTTCCAAACTGCAGCAATGACATTCCTATGTTCTTCCTCGTGCAAAAACATTTTTTTAATTTGTACATTTAGTCACTGTCATTATACACTCTAGGCATTCCAAGATTATATCATTCAGTCTTTATCATCTATCTTTTTTTCTGATTTCATTTGTGCCCCCAGCTCTCCTCCCTCTATCATTCTCACATTCAGCTTCATTCAGTGTTTTAACATAATTGTATTACAGTTAGGTGGTATTGTGCTATCCATTTCTGAGTTTTTACAATCAGTCCTGTTGCACAATCTGTATCCCCTCAACTCCAATTACCCAATATCTTACCTTATTTCTATCTCCTGATGGTCTCTGTTCTTAACTGAAATTCTCCAAGTTCATTCACTAATGTCAGTTCATATCAGTGAGACCATACAGTATTTGTCCTTTTGTTTCTGGCTATTCTCACTCAGCATAATGTCCTTAAGGTCCATCCATGTTGTTACATACTTCATAACTTTATTCTGTCTTACAGCTGCATAATATTCCATCGTATGTATATACCACAGCTTGTTTAGCCACTCATGAGTCGATGGACATTTTGGCTGTTTCCATGTCTTTGCAATTGTAAATAATGCTGCTATAAACATTGGTGTGCAAATGTCCGTTTGTGTCCTTGCCCTCATGTCCTCTGAGTAGATACCTAGCAATGGTACTGCTGGATCCTATGGCAATTCTATATTTAGCTTTTTGAGGAACTGCCAAACTGCCTTCCACAGCTGTTGTATCATTTGACATTCCCACCAACAGTGGATAAGTGTGCTTCCAATCCTCTCCAGCACTGGTTGTTTTCTGTTTTATTGATAATGGCCATTCTGGTGGGTGTGAGATGATAGCTCATTGTGGTTTTGATTTGCATTTCCCTAATAGCCAGGGAAGTTGAGCATCTTTTCATGGGCCTTTTGGCCATTTGCATTTCTTCTTGTGAGAAGTGTCTGTTCAAGTGTTTTGCCCATTTTGTAATGTCCTACAGGTTTTTGAGACTGCTTGGGTCCTGTGACCCCTGTGTTCCTTCATTCTCTGATATTGTTATGGAATGAATGCAATTTGTATATGGGCAAACATGTCTTTTTTAAGATCCAGAGAGTGGAATGTACTGGCTTGAAAGGATTTATGTACCCTAGAAAAGCCATGTTTTAATCCTATTCGATCTTGTGAGAGCAACAATTTCTTCTAATCCCTATCCGGCACTATAGGTTGGAAACTTGATTAGGTTATGTCCACAGAGATGTGACTCAATCAATTGTGGGTATTAAACTTGATTAGATGGAGATGTGTCTCCACCCATTCTACTTGGGTCTTAATTAGTTTACTGGAATCCTATAAAACGGAGACATTTTGGAGAGAGTCCCTTTTTTTTAGAACAAGGAGATAGCCACAGGACCATAACAGAAGGACGAAAGAACCACAGAGTCCAGCAGCCAGCAACTTTTGGGGGTGACGAAGGAAAATGCCTTTTGGGGAGCTTCATGAAACAAGAGGCCTGGAGAGAAAGCTAGCAGATGCCGCCATGTTCATTATATGCCCTTCCAGCTGAGAGAGAAATGCTGAATGTCCTTCTTGAATCAAGGTGTCTTTCCTGGATGCCTTAGATAGGGCATTTCTATAGACTTGTTTTAATTTGAAAATTTTCACGCCCTTCAAACTGTAAATTAGCAACTTATTAAATTCCCCTTTTAAACGCCATTCTGTTTCTGGCATATTGCATTCTGACAGCTTGCCAACTAGAACGCCCTAAAAGGTTGAAATTTTAGTTTAAATTGTAAATCTGCTAGTCACACAATGAGGCTTTGTATATGGTTTTCAGAGACCTCAAGTCTGCAATCACAGGAAATAAGGTTTCCTGTGAGGGTACACATGGAAACTTTTACATCATTTATACTGCACTGAAGTTTCAAATTTGAAGCCTTTAGAGCATCTCTTTCCCTCATCACTGTATCCAGCATATCTAACAACAACCAGCCCTTGTTATTATACCTCTTAATTCCACAAAACTCCATAAAGGTGTCAAAACATTATCACACACACAAAAAACCAACATTATTACTCAGAGCTTTGCCTCATATAAGTGTACAATTAGTACAATCTAATGATATTTTGAGTATCTTTTTTTTTTTTTTTACTTGGGCAGGTATTGGGAATCGAACTGGGGTCCTCTGGCACGGCAGTCGAGCATTCTTGCCTACTGAGCCACCGTGGCCAGCCCTTGAGTATCTCTTTTGCCAGCTCACCCCACCTTGATTATTGGGAAGAGTTATTAGTGCCTCTGAGTCTAGTTAGAGGAGAAAACCAATCATAAAAACCCACTTTTAAGATTCTGTCTCTCAAGAGCCATTCCTGATACCAAGCTGTGTTAGTGTTCTCTAGAGAAACAGAACCAACAGGAGAGATCGGTAAACATTATATTTATAAAGGCATCTCATGAAACTGTGGGAATGAAAGAGTCCAAAATCCATAGGACAGGCTGCAAAGCTGGCTGCTCCAATGAAGGGTCTGCAGGAACTCCACAGGAGAGGCTCCCTGGCCGAAGAAGTAGTGAAAGAATCTCTCTTCTCCCTTAAACGCCTTCATCTGCTTGGATTATCTCATTGTGGGTGACACACCTTAGTTGATCACAGATGTAACCAGCCACAGGTGCAATCAACTGACTGATGATGTAATCAGCCAGTCACAAAATATCCTTGCAGCAATGGCCAGGCTAGTGCTTGCCTGACCAGATAACTGGGCATAATCATTTGGCCAAGTAACCAGAACCAAACGATCACAACTACAGTTTGCATTTCCCTCAAAATACAATTTTTAAAGAGGTCAGAGGGTTAGAAACAACCCACAGGAAAGCTACATGTTATTTCACATCTTTACTTTTTCCCTGTTCAAACTTTGTTTGTCGGACTTCCAATCAGGGCAAGCCTTCTTTCATTAAGAAATCAGTTTTACCTGTGCCTTATTCTTTTGAGAATTCCTATTTAGATATATTTTAAAAAGAAAAATAGAACCAGAAGGAAGCCAAGTCACTCACAGGGAAAACAATATATCAGGTTAAAATACATGGTGTTTAATTCTGTGATTGATAGGAGGCAGAAACAATAACACGGGTAGGGGTTTTGCCTCCCTTCTTTTTTGTCCCCCAATATTTTTATTGAGAAATCACACACATTCAATCCAACCATATTATACAATCAATGGCTCACAATATCATCATATAGTTGTGTATTCATCAACCTGATCATTTTAGAACATTTGCATCACTCCAGAAAAATAAAGAAAAAGTAAAAAGAAAAAACTCATACATCCCATACCCCTTACCCCTCCCTCTCAATGACCACCAGTATTTCAATCTACCCAATTTTTTACCCTTTATTTCCTCTATTATTTATTTAATTTGTATCCTTATTTTTTTTTTTACTCATTTCTTCATACCCTAGATAAAAGAAGCATCAGACACGAGGTTTTCAACATCACATGGTCACATTGTAAAAGTTATATAGTTACACAGTCTTCTTCAAGAATCAAGGCTACAGGAACACAGCTCAATAGTTTCAGGCACTTCCCTCCAGCCACTCAAACACACCATAAACTAAAATGGGATACCTGTATTATGTATAAGAATAACCTCCAGGATCACCTCTCAACTCTATTTGAAATCTCCTAGCCATTTGAAACCTTATTTTGTCTCATTTCTCTCTTCCCCATTTTGGTCAAGAAGCCTTTCTCAATCCCATGATGCCAGGCCCTGGCTCATCACTGGGTGTCATGTCCCAAGTTGCCAGAGAGATTTACACTCCTGGGAGTCATGTCCCACATAGGGGAGAGGGCAACGAGTTCACCTACTGAGTTGGCACATCTGAGCAACAAAAGAGGTTCTCTTGGGGTGACTCTTAGGCATAATTATAAGAAGGCGTAGTTTATCCTTTGCAGGAGTAAGTTCCATAGGGTCAAACCCCCAAATCAAGGGCTTAGCCTATTGAATAGGTTGTATCCATTGCTTGTGAGAGTATCTGGAATTCCCCAGATGGGAAAGTTTCATATTTATTCCTTTCTCCCTAGTTCCCCAAGGGGCCTTTGTAAATACTTATTTATTCACTGTCCAAATTAGTCTGGGATATATTGGGGTATGACACTAACCTGTACAAATCAACAAGATCTCACACCCTATTCAAGAGTCCATGTAATTATAGTGTCCAGGTAAACTAACCATACAAGTTAAATTGATAATGTGTTACCCAAAATATAAATTTTGCCCCAAATCAACCTCTCTCCTTTTGATCTTGCACAGAAGTTGAAGTTTGAACTTCATCCTTTATCCGGTATTCTAATTTACCTTAGTCCTATCCAGATCAGCTCCATTCATATCTCTAGTTGAAGTCTGATTGATTTTTCAGCTTTCTTAACAGTTGCTGAATAGGGTACTGCTGACTTTCATAGCTTCAGGACTCTAACTCTGAATCTCAGGTGTCATATAAATATCTGAAGTTTCAGGGAATGACCAGGTTATGTACAAACAGCTCAGTATCTCAGAATTTAGAAATAACAGTTATAATTCCTAAATATTATGTGACTGCTGTAAGAGCTCACAATCTAGGAGCCTTTACAGTAGGTCCCAACCTGAGAACCCATGCTCTCGAGTTCAGTTCTCCGAGTTGGTCTACTATAGTTAGTCCCTATGAGTGAGGCATGATAATATTTGTCTTTTTGTTTCTAACATTTCATTCAACGTACTGTCTCCAAGTTTCATTCGCCTAGTTGCATACCTCACTTCATTCATTCCTTCTTGTTACAGCTCAGTAGTCCATTGTATGTATACACCACAGTTCCCCCTTCCATTCCTCAGTTGATTTACCTTTATTGCCTCTCTTCTTGAAGTTAGTGGCAGTGGGATGGATTCTTGTGACGGAAATTTCCATGACATCTGTGGAATCATTAGAATCTATTTACCTACCTCCTTGTGATATGTTTATTCAAACACCAACGTAACATTTTCACTCACTTATACATACATTACTGAAGTAGGGAATTATTATAGATAGGAGTGTTTATCATGATTCTTATATAACTTGATACAATTAAAAACAAATTTTTTAATTAGAGAGGTTGTGAGTTTAGAGAAAAGTCATGTAAAAAATACAACATTTCTATATACCCCCCTATTATTGAGACTTTGCATTGGTATAGTACCTTTGCTCAAATTGATGAGCAGAGGTAGCCTATAGTTTGCATTAGTTGTTTTTTCCCCATGTACTACCTGTGCTGGTTTGAAACTGTTATGTACCCCAGAAAAGCCATGTTCTTTCAATCCTGATTTAGTATTGTAGCGTTGGACCTCTTGATTAGGTTGTTTCCATGGAAATGCGACACAGCCAAATGTGGGTGTGAGTTCTGATTAGATTATTTCCATGGAGGTGGGGCCCAACCCATTTAAGGTGGGTCTTAATTAGTTTACTGGAATTCTTTTTTTTTTTTTAATGTTTTTTATTTTATTGTGAAAAAGAATATATATACCAAAAAAAAGCAATAAATTTCCAAGAACATTTTGACAAGTAGTTATACAACAGAATTTAAAGTTTGGTGTGGGTTACAGTTCCATGATTTTTCATTTTTACTTCTGGCTGCTCCAAGATATTGGAGACCAAAAGCAATATTGATATACTGATTCAGCAGTTTTATTCATTAAATTCTATTTTCTCTATTATATTCTTCCTTCTCTCTTTTTTCTTTTTTTGTGAGAAATAACATATATACAAAAAAAAGCATTAAATTTCAAAGTACGTTGCAACAATTAGTTGTACAGCAGATTTCAGAGTTTGGTGTGGGTTACAATTCTACTGTTTTAGGTTTTTATTTCTAGCTGCTCTAAGGTACTGGAGAATAAAAGAAATACCAATATACTGATTGTCTAGTTTGCTAGCTGCTGAAATGCAATGTACCAGAAACGGAATGGCTTTTAAAAGGGGGAATTTAATAAGTTACAAGTTTACAGTTCTATGGCCATGAAAATGTCCCAATTAAAGCAAGTCTATAAAAATGTCCAAATTAAGATAACCACAAGAGGTTACCTTTACTCAAGAAAGGCCGATGAAGTTGAGGGTTTCTCTCTCAACTGGAAAGGCACATGGCCAACATGATGCCTACTAGCTTTCCCTCCAGGCGTCTTGCTTCATGAAGTTCCCCCAGGGGCATATTTCTTCTTCATCTCCAAAGGTCTTTGGCAGTGTGGGTTCTCTGCTTTGTGGCCCTCTCATCATTTTAAAGGGACTCCAAAATGCTTCTTCTTTTAAAGTACTCCAGTAAACTAACCAAGACCTATGTGGAATGGGCGGAGTCACACTTCCATGGAAAAAAATTGATCAAGTTTTCAACATACGGTACTGAATAAGTATGAGAAGAAACGATTGCCCCCATAAGATTGATTAGGATTAAAACATGGCTTTTCAGGGTACATAAATCCTTTCAAACCAGCACACTGATTCAGTACTCATACTCATTTGTTAAATTTGATCTTCTCTGTATAACTCCACCATCACCTTTTATCTTTCTCTCACTCTTTAGGGATATTTGGGCTATGCCCATTCTAACTTTTTTTTTTTTTTAAACTTTTTTATTAATTAAAAAACTTAACAAAAGAACATTAATATATCATTCCATTCTACATATACAATCAGTAATTCTTAATATTATCACATAGTTGCATATTCATCATTTCTTAGAACATTTGCATCGATTTAGAAAAAGAAATAAAAAGACATCAGAAAAAGAAATAAAACAATAATAGAGAAA
>PVIY010037392.1:0-24712 GCA_004026745.1 Myrmecophaga tridactyla
CCACCCATTTGAGTGGGTCTTGATTAGTTTCTGAAGTCCTATAAAAGAGGAAACATTTTGGAGAAAGAGATTCAGAGAGAGCAGAGAATGCTGCAGCACCACGAAGCAGAGAGTCCACCAGCCAGAGACCTTTGGAGATGAAGAAGAAAGACGCCTCCCGGGGAGCTTCGTGAAACCGGAAGCCAGGAGAGAAAGCTAGCAGATGACGCTGTATTTGCCATGTGCCCTTCCAGCTGTGAGAGAAGCCCTGACTGTGTTCGCCATGTGCCTTCTCACTTGAGGGAGAAACCCTGAACTTCATCGGCCTTCTTGAACCAAAGTATCTTTTCCTGGATGCCTTTGATTGGACTTTTCTATAAACTTGTTTTAATTCTCGGCCTTAGAACTGTACACTAGCAACTTATGAAATTTCCCTTGTTAAAAGCCATTCCGTTTCTAGTATATTGCATTCTGGCAGCTAGAAAACCAGAACACCTGGTCATTCACTTTCCGCCTGGGACTAGTGGCTCTAGGAAAGAGGATTCCGGTGCCCAGGATCCCCCTTCATGGTGGATCAAGCTCCATTTTGATCAGCGGAGTCTTTGGGCTTCCACGGGACCTTGATCCCAGAGCTGTGGATGGTGATGGAGGTTGGAACATTGTGAAACTATTGGTCCTCTGATGTGAGGACATTGCCCCTTCCAGGATATCACAGACAGAGACTCGTTCCCTCAAAGCAAAATGGAGAATTAATGAGGCTTCCACTTGTTGCCCAGCGGCCCCCTCAAATTTGTTTTCTCTCCTTTCAGCAGAATCCCAGGTACCTAGTCTTTCTTGCCCATTTCTTCTGCCACAAGGGAAAGTGACCTGATAACATTTTTCAGCTAAAGACCATTTTATTTTTTTAAAGATTTCTGAGACACAGTGAAGAGATGATATGCTTACCTCAGTGAATTGTTTGTGTATAATTTCAGGTCACAGTGAAAGACATAATAAGCTTATGTAAAGCAGCCCATTAGCTAAGAGGGTGTCTGAAAGGTACCTTGGAAAATGATTTGTCTAAGGCCCTGTCTTTCATTTATATCTGCCAGCAACCATGGAATGGAGTCCGCTCTCTAAAGACATTTGGGGAAGTAGAAGCAGTATCATTTAACCATTAGGATTTCAATTTGGGCATTTCCTCACGGCTGCCAACCAAAGGCCAAGGAAGCAAGAGGTCTAGTCTTCCACATAGTAGGAGCTCATTCTAGGTTAATAACTGTCATCCTATTTTGAAATAACCATTCATTTAGCAGAGCTATTTGGAATGTAAGAACGTTTATGAAATTTGTTCATTAAACAAAGAATTATGGGATGCTTACAACTTTCTGTCTCATGTGTGTGAGCATTTGCTGGAGTTTAAAAAAAAAGGGGGAGAGAGTTTGGGCAGCCTAAGCAGTAAACAATAGATACAAGGAACACTGGAGTGCTTGTTGGGAGAGCAAACTCCTAGCCCTAGCACTCTGATAAAGTGTATCTGGAACTGAGCCCTAGCACTCTGATAAAGTGCATCTGGGACTGAGCCCTAGCACTCTGATAAAGTGCATCTGGGACTGAGCCATGGAATCAGCATTTTTAATAAGTGATCCAGTTGATTCAGCTACAGGTGGTCTCTGGCCAACCAAGAATCATTGCACAAGACAATAACAGGATGTGGAGGTCAAAAATAAGAACTCTTGAGGGGAAACCAACAGGCTGAGGCTACACATTGGTTAACCGAGAATCACAGAGGGCTCAATGGGCCAGGACCAGGCTTACCAACTACAAACAACACAGGACCACAGCTGTGTTTTTCCCATATTTGTAAAATAGTGCATTTGGAAGTCACAGGGAAAATTCCATTTGCCACAGAGGCAGATCAAAATGGCTGCAGGAGGCATGGTTGGCAACCCTGGAGTTGCCATGACAACTATAATCTGTGCAAGAATTGAGCTGAGAAAATGTGGGCAAGAAAGAGGAGGTGAAGAAACCTGCTGAAGAGTGTGGTATGTGATTTTTAAAGGACTGCTATGTTTGTGCTGACCCACTTTATATCCCAAATAGTTGTGAAGCAGTCAAAAGGAAAGACAGGATAATTTGTTTCTGAGAATGCCTTGCAGATGACAGGCTGAGTCATGAAGCATTATTTGCCCTTTTGTGTTTTCAGTTTCTTCCCAGTATTTCTGGTACTGGAGGCTCCACCAATTGTCAAACGTGTCCATCAAACACAAACACAAACATAAACCTCAAATACAAGGAAGATAGAGACAACTCAGAAAACGACCGCCACAAATGTTTATTTAATTAAAAATATTATACATGTTGTTACATTTTCATGGAAAATAGTGAGTTAAAAAACACCAACAGTGTTAATTTTCGGAAACATTCATGCATCTCATTCTGCCACCCACTGCTTTCCTCTGTCCGTGGCGTGAGCCCTGTGTTTGGAGGGAACTGGGGCTCTGTGGAATTGGAACTTCCATGAAGTTCATCACCTACAGGATTCCTGCAGTGAGCCATTTCCTCGACGTGTTCTGTCTAGTTAACTCAGATACCGCTGGCTCCAGCTTCCTTGCCACCCCTCGAAAGGAGCTCGCATAAAAACCCAAAGCCACATTCACGGCAATACCATTCAGCCCAGCATTGTCCTGCCACAACCTCATCCAGATTCTGAGCCAGTAACCAAGGGACAGCGCATCCTGCCTGGCGTATTAGTGTCCTGAGCCTCTCCGCAAAATGTCCCCTGAACCCTTGCTGGGAAGACACTGTTATATAGTGTTTGTATTCAAACCATCAGCAAATACACTAAAGCACATGGGGCCCCCATGCACAAAACTATCAAATATAAGAATACATATTGGTACAATACAACCTTTGTAATCACCGGCTAAAATATAGCCACGTGAGTATTTTTTTAAAGTCTTCATTAATTATACATCTGTTAAAAAAAAATAGCACGGCATAAAAGTTTAACTTACAAAGATCATTTCAGCTGTAAATTTCTCCCATGTAACTACGAGGTGTGTACAACAGAGTTCTCTCCCTCACTCCGTTCCTTCCCTCTCTTTGGATTGTACCCTTCCCTAACTTGTTTCCTTGATCCCACATCATAATGCTGCAACCCCATATTGCTCCCAAGTGAAGCTTTTACTAAAATTGGATCTGGTGTGACAAGATTGTCCCAGCTCTGTTTTTTGGCTCTTTTGTTTTAAATTGTAGTACACTTGATTTGGGTTCCGCATTCATATTTATATTAGAGAGAGACGAATCCCTCCCCCTCAAAAAAAAAAATACACAAACAAACAAAAATAGCTGGAGAGCAAAAAGTTAGAATTGCCTCAGCTGTTAGGAATTGGAAAATGGTCTCTCTTCTTTATAATGGTCTCTCAATTGATGGGAATAAAATAAGGCTGAAATTGTTTTTCACATTCTGGCTCTGTTGGGGGCATTTTCACATAGACCCCTGTGGTAAGAAGGCTTCTTTTCTTTAACTGCCAAACACAAAAAAAGAAACAGTAATTATTATTGAAGAATATGGAAACCACTTATAACCATAATAGGAACTTGACAAATATTGGGTCCCTTCCCCCATTTAAATAAAGAATCTTCACACCATAGCAAATTATAAGTCCCAGGAGATTTTCTTGATTCAGCTACTAAAATTCATTTAGATAAATAATTCTGCTATTAAAAAGAGCAATCACTTTCCCTGACTAGAAGAAAGGAGAAAGAGATTCTGAGAAAGCTTTAGAACGAACACATAATTGACTGGATTTTGTCTGTGATGAAAGGAGCATAATGGAGTAATAAACTTTAGAGTGTTTTGAGAGCTGTATTTCTCATCTCTACTCCTCACACACTTTTTATAACTCATTTTCTGTCCACATTAGTCCCCAGGTTTTATCACCACTGTAAATTGAGGGCTAGTCTACTAGTCTGCTGTGGCAGTTTGTAGCAAATGAGATAGGAAAACTCTACAGCAGCTGAATCTTGCTGTCATGCTTAGTAGATCATCTTGGAATAGAGTGAATCTTCGTGTTTGTGTGTTAGAGAGAGAGAGACAGAGAGTGAACAAGGGGCGGGGGGAGAGAAAGAGAAGGAGGGAGAGAGAGAGAGTGAGGGAGAGAGAGAGTAAGGGAGAGAGAGAGAGAGAGAGAGAGAGAGAGAGAGAGAGAGAGAGGAAGAGAGAGAGAGGAGAGAGAGAGGAGAGAGAAAGAGGGAGAGGGAGAGAGAGATTATGATGTCAAAAGAGGGACTGTCAGAAAGAAATCCTTATAGGAAGCCTGAGTCCATGACTCCTCCTCTTTCACTGCCAACATCTGTAGTAAATACAAATGAATGAACAGGACTAGAGAGGAGGACAAGACATCCCTGGTGACCAGATTAGGAGTCTATGCTTGAACAAGAAATAAATAAATACAGTGGCACCAACAGATGGCTTCCAGGTGAAGAAGAGGGACATTAAGGAAGAAAATAAAATTCATCCAGGTAGTCGTTTCTATCAGCATTTTGCCTAACCTTATCTTGTGTTTCAACCTAATCTTGGGTTGCTAACTGAAGTACATTTGCCATGAAGATAAAGAGCAAAACAGCTGCCTTGTGTTGTTCAAGTGGTTACTCAAACTGAAACCCTGCTCAGAAACACACAAATATTCAATGTCAAACATGCTCATCTATGATTTTAGTCATTCTGAAACCTCAAAGACCAATGCCAAGGGTTCTAGTGTGTTCTCTCCTACTGTCCTTCCTCTTCTTCATTTATTGCTTCATCCAAAGGAAACTAAACACAGTCATTGGGTCAGTTGATATAACTAAATGTGTACCTCCACCACACATTGCAATTGTCAGCATTACACTCACCATTTTGCTCAAAGAAACAGCTGTGATGAGGAAGCTGTAAAAGAACAATCCTGAACTGACTGCTGCAAGGATCCAGAGGAGGAATTCAGAATCTGGGCATGGTTCTGGATCTGCAAGAGAAAACAAAACCAAACCTTCTTGAGACAGACTTTAAACTTTAAGGCCCTACTCCCTGCATTGGTGAAAAAGGAAGAAGTCAGGGCTCCTAGATCTTGATATCCACCCCTAACTAGTACTGTTAGCCCCTAGGTACATGAGACTATTTGGGACCACTTCCCAAAGTAGTTATGTTGAAGGCAGAAAGCCAAACTTCATAATGGCATCACCTTTGAGTGAGGACCCCAACTTACCACTAGGAAAAAAATACCTTTCCCAACCCATTTTATTTTACAGCCAGAATTCTGTTTAGACCACCATCCATAAAAAGCAAGATTACCATGAGATATGCCTGCGCTTTCTGAAAGGGAACAAGATAATTTCCACAGCCCTAAACAATGAACCACCTAAAATTGAGGAACAGAACTCTTTTCATGCAAAGAAGACAGTAATGCAAAAGGTTTCAGGAGGAGCTTAGTGAAATGTCTTTGCTCACCAATGACATAAATCTGGGTTCCATTACCCATGCCCACGTAGTAAGGTGGTGGGTACATGAGCTCCACCTTGCAGATGTACAGCCCCATGTCCATGGCCCTCAGCCCTTGGATGGTGAGGTTCACTTGGTTTCCACTGGAGGTGCCAGTGCAGGTAGAATCATCCATGAAGGTCAAATCATTCTCCACGTTGTAAGTTGAGGCACAGACTTCAGTCATCTGGCTGCTGTCCTGTCGCAGCACTGTCACCCGTACCTCTTCAGCTTTGCCTGAGGATGCGTACTCACACACAAAGCTGGCAACTCCCCGGCTGCTGGCAAGTACCACTGCAGGCTGGGCCACATGCATTGCTAAAGGGAAGAACCAAAAGGGGCTCAATGAGCTCACTCTCATCCATGGCCAGTCTCAGGCAAAATCTCCAGTCCGGGAGAGTTATCTTTGAGGAACCTTCCAGCTTCACCTCCCAGCTCTTCTCTCCCCCTTCAACAAACCCATCCACCTTCCCCACTTTTTTCCCTCCCTAGCATCCCAGCCCTCCCACCCCATCCATCCCCATCTCTTTTCCCCAAGGCTTTCTCTCAGCTGTCTTCCAGCTACTCTCCATAAAGGTGTTTCCTTGTTGGCTGATAGCTTCTTGAAGACAGATGTCTGTGGCAGGAAGAGCGCTGATGTGACTAAAAGAAGGCCTGGCTCTGCCATAAAATATGTGATTTAGGTCAAGTCACAACTCCCCTGTGGCCTTCATTTTTCAACATGTGCTAACAGGGGATTAGATCAGGTGATACCAAAGTGCCTTCCAACCCCAGCACTCTAGGATTATATGGAGCATTTTCAGGAACTATAATGAGTAGTAGGGGAAATTCTGGAAGTTGGGATACAGCATCTTGTTTTATTCCTCAAAACAGACTTCATAAACCTCTGCTTACTTAGCTAGCTCTGTACCTCCAACATCCATGTGTAGCAGCTAAGACTCGGCTCACTATGCCAGCCGCCCCCCTCCCCAGCATCATTACAAAGTTGGGGAAGGGGGTGCTATTAGATGAAGGAAGCCACAGAATAGAGGGCACCAGGTCATTTCCTCATTCAGGTTGAGGCAACCCTGCTGTTAACTTCTGTGGGTTTCCCCTGCCACCACCACCACCTCTTCTGCCCTCCTTTTGTCCTCTATTTGAACATTCTTGTGCTCCTTTGTTCTTTCTACTCTGGCTTCTACAGGATAAGGGAGACTAGCTCTCCATACAAAAAAGACTCACATCATCTAAAAAAGGGTGGCTTCATGTCAAATTATCTCCATGCTGAGGTTCCTATAACCCACCTGGCCAATCATATAAGTGGCAATCTGCATCACCCCAAAACTTGGATTGATCAATGTCATGCATCTACTCAAACCTTCTGATGCCTTATTTAGCATTGCAAAAATTAAGTAAAAATCATTCAGCATCCTTCATGATCCAACTCCAACTATCACTCCCACTCTTAGTTTCTGGGACAGCTCTTCCTACTTACAAATCACCCAACACTGATGACAATGGTCCCTTCCACCAACACCTATCATTGATAACTTCTGTCCTCAGAAGAGAGAACAATATGGCAGCATCCATTGCCATGGTTAATCCATCAGCTCCACTAGCTAGACAAGTAGTATATATATATACAAGTATATAAATAGACAAGTATATATACATGTCTATATACATACTAGTATGTATACTTGTCTATATATCTCTCACCTTATATCTCTGCTTAACAGAATCCTACCTATCCTTCAAAGCTTGGGTCAGTGTTTCTACTTCCATGAAGCTTGTCTTGGCTACTTCAGTTTGAATCACATTCTCTGCCATCTGAGCATCCATTGCACTGTTATAACTCCATTGCACTATTTAGTTAAATTCTTCCCTGTATTATAGGGTGCTTAATCACAGGATGTGCTTAATCATACCTCTCCAATCCTTCTGCCTCTGATTTATAAGATCCTGACAGCAGCAGCCACATCCTACCCAAATGGATACTCAATAATCTTTATTATATTGCTCTAAACCTGAGAAAGAAAAGGTTTCCCACCCTTCCCTCAGGAGAGCTTCCATTTATCACCATTAAATCTAGTCACATTCAATCTCCCAGTCTCTACCTAAGGGCGATCCTAGTAACAGGTTGAAATAAATATCCTAAAAAGTAAATTTGGTTACTTCTCAATATCCTTAATCTTTATATGTTCAAACCACATAAAATCAGAAATAGTTTATGAATCTTACCCAGTAAAAATTAAATCATCAATTATCTTCTGAGCATCTAATTCATACAAACCACATGGTTTCTTAACCAAGAAGGTCAAGAAAGAGATAAGGTTGAGATTCAGTGAGATTTTTCATGATTGTTAGCCACATAGCAAACCTTGTAACAACCTCTAAAGAGGTTTATTTATCTGAAAACTAGGAAGTCTGCACCTACAGTCCATATGTAGGTTAGGCAGCAATTAAGTGTCTTATGCCAAACAAAGTGATGACTTCCTTTTTCTCTTTCTTTCTTTCCTTTTCTTTTTTTTACTGACTTTGCAAATTCAAACTTCTTTCATTTTTAAAAAATAATTGGCTAACTGTTTAGAATTGATTTAATTGATTTAACCAGAATTAAGAGGACCTTAAGACATTGAATTGAGTAAAGAAGGAATTCTTAAGTTTTAAACAAGTTAGCTAATTAGTTTATGAAATTGGATCAGAAGACTCTAAAACCTTGAATTGGATAGGAAAGAAATTCCTCCCATGACTTGTTTAAAGAGAAATTTTTTAAAGAGAAATCTTGAGTATACCCTAATACCAAGCTCAAATATATTCAGGACCATGGATATCTTTCTCCTCCTAAATCCCTTAACTGCACAGAATTTTCTTCCAGTCTTACAGAATTGTCTGAAATTGCTAGCATCTCTCAAATCAACTCATATATATTCATTAATCAGCTACTTAATGCTTGGCACTCTGCTATCGGCTGTATCTCTCTGCTCTTTTGCTGCTGCCAGCTGTCCCCTACCTGCCTTGGACTTCAGAGCCATCCAAGCCAGGAGATTTACCTTTTAGCTTTAGAGTTCTACCTTTAGCTTCTGGCTGTGCTATAAATCACTGCCCTTGATTGCTGAAAGAAACGAAACCTTGGTGGGAGAAACACCTCCTCCACCTTCATGCTCCAATCGCCTCATTCACTCACCTTCGGAGAAGCCGGGAATGAAGAGAAGAGAAAACATGGCAGTGCAGCGCCAGGTCCTGAGAGGGTGCACCCAAGCCACGTGCCTCCGGGATCCAAAGCCAACCATGGCTAAATGGAAGCAGTGGCTCAGTGCTTCAGGAAGCGGAGCGAAACCTTTCAGGATCCTGAAGCTTTGAAATGTGTTTGAACCCACACAGAATCAAGGACTTTATATAGACAGCTTTGATCCCGGGTATGTGCTCTACATGTGCACACACAGAAGGCACCTGAATAGAAAGCCTTTTTGTTTTGGTTTTACGAGAAAGGAAGCCGTGGGTTTGGCTGTTACGTCGAAAAGATAACCTCAAACACTCAAAGTAAAACTGAACAAAACAAACCAATCCATGGATGGAAAATGCACTCAATTAGAAACTGAAGCCTATATTCAATTTGAGGATCTGGATTTTAAGTGGAGACTTAGAGAATTTCCTGGAGTGCAGGGTCCCCCTAAATCCAAAATTTATGCAATCATCTAGCCACCTTCTACCACCCAATTCATTTCATTGATATCCCCAAAAGAGCTAAGCCATGACTCTCTGAGCACTTGAGTTAATGGCAGAATTAATCTGTGGACTTCATTAATAATAATATCTTGTTGAGAGAAAATATCCAAAGCACCACAAATAAAGTGACCTGTCACTGGTTTTTCAGATTAGAAAAAAAATCACATGTTCTTGAAAGGCTTACCTTAGTAGGGACAGAGAGTTAGAGAAGGTGCGGAAAAAACATAAACTAAAATCATCTAGGAGATTAAAAACTTCTGTAAGAGGATGGACTTGTTTTTCTGATGGGGATTTTTCAAGCAGAAAATCCAAACACTGAGGTTAAATATGACTGAATTTCTTTTAAGGAAATAAGGTTCTGCATCATACATTTCAATGATTGAAAAAACATGTAGTGAGAACTTACCACGTGCCAGGAATTGCATGTGCTGAGGATTTAGTGCTGACAAGACAAAAGCATAACTCAAGGCTTGAGGGGTTTCTAGAAGACTGACTTGTATACAGATGATTGTGACACTGACTATGGCGCGCATCTATTCTAGTCCTTCCGTGGTTTCCCATTGTCTATGCACCTTGGCATAGCAGATGAGGCTGTGAGAACACAAACCTGACACTTCCTTTTTTAGCCTATCTTCCAGTTTTCCATCACTTATCCCCTCTCTTCCTCATTTCACAAACGTGCCCCTTTCAGGCCTCTTCCAGGCCTGTTCACTGTACCCAAACTTTCAACTGCCTTTTTTCCTCCCCTTATCTTATTTTAATCCTCCAGCTCTTAATTAAGTGGTCACCTCCTTCAGGAAGCCTCCTCTGACAGGCATCTCTCTAGATTTTCATAGAACCTTATACATGCTTTCAAAAGCCAACAACCAATAACTGCTCAAAAACCAACAACCAATAACAACCTAGTGGGCACTGACTAAGGACCAGGCCCTAGACTGGGTACTAGAGATCCAAAAAGTGAAAATGTCCTGCCTTCAAGAGGCACCCAAAATAGTGGGAAGGGCAGAGAGGTGCACCACGATCATGATAGAGCGGGACAAATGCTAGAAGTGAAGTTTGCACAAGCCAGAGAGAAGAAAAGCCATTGGTTCTGGAAGTCAGAAAGGGCTTCTCAGAGGGTCAAGCCTGAGCTTATTGTTAAGGACAAGGGCAAAGGGTGGGTGTTCAGATGAACAGAACAGCATATGCCAAGGCACAGAGGTTGGAAAAGGCATGAAATGCTCGTTATGGCCAGAGGACAAGCTACTGTGGGGATTGGCAGTGGGTAAAAGCTGATGCTTTTAGCCTGAAGGCCCATGATGTATTTTAAGAAGCAAATTGGCATGACTGAGTTCACATTTTAGGGAAATTCCCCTCACAGGGGATGGGTGGGAAGGAAGAATTTAAAGTAGAATAAGATAAAACCAGTAAAGAAGCTATTGCAATACCCCAGACAACCAGAGATGCCAAATTTTTTCTGCAAGGGTCAGATAATAAACATCTTGAGTTTTGCAAGTCACATGGTCTGTTGCCACCACTCAACTTTGCTGTTGTGAAGTGAAAGTAGCCAAGGACAATATGTAAATAAATGGGTGTGGCTGTGTTCCAATTAACTTTCTTTACAAAAACAGGCAGCAGACTAGATTTGGCCTGAGGACCATGGTTTGCTGACCTGTGGTCTGAACTAAGGCAATGACCCAGCAGAGTGGATGGAGAGGTTTAGGAAGATACCACATTCAATGCTTTGGAAGGCACCGTGGAGCTGCCAGGGATTGTTCAAATGTTCGTCAAGTTTTATCACCTTCAAGTCTCATAAAAACCCTAAAATGCAGATAATGATCTTTCCCATTTTATAAAGTAGGGAACTGAGGCATTGAGAGATGATTTATCTAATCCCCCATAGCAGGGAGTGGAGCCATGATTTGAAGTCAATGGATGCTCTTAATCATATCCTACAGCCGAGTCTTAGAAGTCAAAGAGCACAGGATTTGAGTCCTAGCACCAAGAATCACCAGCGGTCGTGCTGGGGTTGGAGCCCAGTGTCATTTAGAAAAAACAACATTGAAATCCAATGCAGGGTTAAATGAGATAATGCTTATACTGTGTAAAAGGCCAATGACAATGGCTGGCACTCAGTAAATAGCAGTTCTTTTCATTATAGGGTCACTGAGTAGATGGAGGTGTGATTTACTAGGATAAAGAAAGTAGGAAAAGCAGGTCAGGAAGGGAAGACGATAAGCCCATATGGGCATCATGAATTCAAGGTATCCTTGGGACATTAGGGTGGAAAGACCCAAACACTGTCCACTGTCATCAATGTGGACAGAAGAATGATCTGAGCTAAAGACATGAGTTTAGGTAACCATGAAACCACGGATGAAAATTTTACAGGGCCAAGGCACATAATGGGCACTCTATAAACATTTGTCAAATGACTAAATAAGTAATGAAAACAGTTCAATCTAAGAAGAGACGAAGAGTTTTCAAAGTCTTTCCTATCCCCATAATTACACTTATAAAAGTGTAAGTTTTATTAAAAAAACTCTTTATGCCATAAGCAACAAAAGTTGCTTTTGTTGTAACAACCACTGGGTGAAAGAACATTGGTGTAAAATATTTATTTACACATGCTACTCTACAGGTTACTTAATAATTACAAAAAAGAAAGAGCAACGAATAAATCTAGCAGATACTTCATTAACTCACCTGACCAAATTGGCCATCACAGATGATGGAATATTCTGACCTCAAGTGCCTCTAGATACAACTCACTGAAAAGGACAGTGTATTGTGGTTAGCCACAGAAAAGTCCTTGTTTTCAGGTAATATTTGCTTAAGTGCCTAGGGATAGCGTACAGGAATGTCAGCAAAGAACTCTCAAACAATTCAGCGAAAATATGTGTGTATGCATGTGTGAGGAGAAACAGAAAGAAAGAATAAAGCAACTGTGGCAAAACAACAGGTGAATCTGAGTGAAGAGTATATATATATGTATATGTATTCATAATACTATTCTTATAAATCATTTGTAAAGTTGAAGTTTTTCAAAGTAAAAAAAAAAACTGGAAGGAAAAGTGATGAGAACAACCATTAATAAGGCAGGCACTTTACCATAGATAAGCAAACTGGAATTTGGAGAGAGGCAGTGATTATGTCAAGGTTATTCTCCATTCTCTGTCTCCAGATCCATTTCCCAACTGGAAGATAAAACCCCAATGATATCTCCTGGGCTCCCTTGCACTCTGGCTTCTGGGAGGGTTCAGCCACTACAAGGCACAATCAATCCGAAGGCAGGAGAACAGAGGACAGGGTATTTCTCCCCTGCAGTCTCCCAGATTCAGGGTCCTATTTCAGGCTGTAACTTACCTCTCCCCACTACAGCTCTTGTGGAGCAGCCCTCCTTCCATAAGGAGTCGGAGTATGCTGTTCTTCCTTTGGTCCCTTCCACCCTAGGAATGGTATCAGCTTCCACTGTTGCTAATTTCTGGGTGCCTTAACAATCCTTTGCTCTGCCCTAATACCTCTGAAAGTGGTGCTTCCATTGAGCCTCTTGTTTGAATAACCTGTTTTCTATTGAGGCCCTGATGGATCTAGTCGTAAATCTGGTAAATGGCAAAAACTGAATTTTAAACCTGGGTCTTCTCATTCTCAGTCCAGTGCTTATTTTTTTTTTCTCTAGCTCATGTACAGTAATAACATGTGGCATTGGACAGGTTTTTATTAGTCAATTTTGTGCCATTCTGTCTGCCCTACTTCTAATTCTATTTCCATATTAGAATATTTGCACTCTCACTCCTCTCATAGTACCTAACCAGAGCCTCCTTTGTACTGTTTAGTTCTCAACCCTTTTTATTTCTCTTGCATCTCATTTCCAGCTTGGGAGGAAAGCGCTAATAACTAAGGGAACAACCAGAGAACTGGCAGGCACTGTCCCTCAGTATTTCACCATCCCCCATCTTAACAGTGGTGGGGTGGAGATCTGAAATATGCCTGGAGTCAGACAGCCGTGGGTTCAAATCCTGACCCTGCTACTTACTAGATCTGTGATCTTGGACAAATTTTTTAACATCTCTGAGCTACCTCATCTGTAAAATAGGGCTAATTACGGCAACTATTTTATAGAGTTATTGTAATGAGTCAATGAGACTATGCCAATGAAATATTGAATGGGGGTGCCTAGAATATAGTATGTGCTCAATAAGTATTGTCTTATATATTAAATACTGAAGAATTTAGATTTCAAACTTCAGTCAGCTATAGCATCCTTTCTTCCATCATCATCTCTAGTGAATGGATGGCACATTAGAATAAAATCAGGTACTGACTTTTCTAATACTCACTCACTAGTTACATTTTTCCCCTCTCCATGTCACCATCAATACCTGAAACCAAATATATTATTTGCTAACTTGATTGAGTCTGAAAACTCACAACTTTAGACATAATCTAAGAGTTATGTATTATGAACCATCAATTATTCAGTGGTTGAATATTCAAATGTCTTGCATATGGTCATTGCAGGTTAGGAAGGCAAAAGCCAATTTTGTAATTTGCTTTTACCACTCCCTTAAAAAAAAAAAAAGGCTGCTGATACAGGATGTTAAAATAATTGGCTAAAATTAGGGCTTGGGGATTCACTGCAATTTCATTTACTCATTATCTTTCTTTATCCTACTAGTTTGCATAAACCCCAAATTGGCTTTGCAGTACTTTTAGTGGTTACTGGATTTGAAAGATCTCAAGATTTGCATAATTCACAGTGGAGCCCACAGTGAAGTATCTTTAGAATTCCAAAGTAGGTATGTTTGGATAGGGCGATTGATTTGTTTCACCTCATTATAAAACTCCTCTGAGTTTATAAACCTAATTCTGGGCTTAATTCAACTTTTCAGGGTTTTGAAGCTTTTTTTTCTAAACCTCCTCCTATTACCCTTTCCCCAACTAGTATACCAACCCCCCCACTCAAAAAAAAAAATTTTTTTGTTGAAAAATTTGCACCTGGCATCAACTGTGGTACATACAGCAAAACATCCTTTGCTTGATGGTTTCAGATGTAATGGGAAGAATGAAAAGTTTAATATTTGCATAGTGTGCAGTTTCAGGACATCCCATTACGTAGAGCTTATAATCATGCCTAATTAAGGTTATATAGTTTGTGTCTTTTGTGCTAATTAGCTCATCACAGAACAGCTCCTTTCAAAACTGCTTCAAAGGAAAAAGAAAATCATCTACCAAAGTAAGTGATTGCTGAAGAAAAATCTATCAATCATCGCACTTCGAAAGAGGGTTAAAGAGAAAAGGAAGTGATATGCAAAGTGACTGGAAAGAAATTACAGCTTCATTACCATTAAAGGGTGAAAATATGGGCTGGGCAAGAATTCACCTAAATGAATGTGATAGATTAATTTTCAGTCTTTAGGAAACTGTAATCCATCATAAAATCAGGTAAAAATGGAATCTTCTGGACTGTGGACTTTCTGTCATTCCTATAGTGGAGAAATAGAGTGGATTCCTACCTGGTTTTTAGTTTACACTGTCCCCTGGTCGGGGATGAAGTGGAATGGTCTTTGAGAGAAGGAAAATTTTATTTGCTGCTCTGGGTGACAAAATGAAATGCAAAGACTGCTTTAGTTTCAGGTTAACCCTCATCTTTCAGGACTTTACTTACGTAGAGTTGAAAACAAATATCTTTCAACGAATAGATATGAAGTTGACTGTGAGCAGAAAGCAATTTGTAAGGAGAACTCATATTTAATTGCCCAAACTCTTTGTGTAAATAGATCATTTGGGGTAGCTTAGCTTCATTTATGGACAATGGTTTCTTATTTCTGCTTTTAGTCATCAGCATCTCTACCAATATCCTTAGCTTCTCATACCTAAAAGGAAAATTAAAGTTAGATTGTTTTTTACCCTTATTCCTCCAGCCCTGCTGCAACACAACCAGTAATGGCTATATTTGGGTAAATTACTTGATCAAAAGCCAAGAATAAATGTTCTCAAGATAGATTGTTATGGCAGGTTGGGTTCTAGGAGGCCATACAGGTGACCCCTTTATTTTACAGATCAGGACATCAGAGCTGAGACATTAATTGACTTGCCCAAGGTCCTACATTTAGATCTTATTGCTTCATCATCAAGGAAAATGACAAAAAAGTAAGGATAAATAGTACCATATCTGACCTATGATGCCCCACCCCACCCCATCTCTCCTCTCTTGAACATAAAGAGTGCACTAGGCTCCCATTTGAAACAAGTTGAGCTTTCCCAGTACCATTTCCATTTCACGAAAGAGGAAATCTACAAGTCACTCATATTTTCTTGCCTTAGTTCAAGGAGGAGGAAATCTAGAATGTGAATAAAAATGTTCTTTAATGCTGAATTACCCAACGACCCACCCCCCAAAATTTGCTAGCTATGTATAAAGACATCAGAAGGCCCAAACATGTGCTGGTACCCATTTCTTGGCATGATATTTGTGGCTGGCATAATCTCAGCCTCAAGCACTCATTTCTGTTTCTTGGGTATAGAGACAATCACTGCTGCACCTTGGGCCCTGCTGCTTCTGTGTGGCATTTGGATGATTGCAGGCCATGAACCACTTCACATCTCCAGCTCTTAAGGAACTGCTTTGTTCACACTGATAGCATAGGAAGGGAGCATATTTTCTCCTTTGCAGTGTGTGACAGCCCCCGTGGTGGTGGAAAAAGATGTGTTAACACAGATGAACCAGACAGCAGTGACAGTTGCACAATATTGTAAATATCCTAAATGCCACTGAATTGTACACATTAAAATGGTAAAATATCACAATTAAAAAAATATGGTCATGCCAATGGACTCTTGGTAGGCGTTCGCCATCTTAAAAAGCATGCCATTGGTTTCACACAATGATTGCTCTTCTCTGAATGTAATCCGCACAGCATGTGTAGCCAACTTCTACTCCTTTCCAAATGTAAAACGAATGAACTGGCAAGCACATCCTTAATGGGCTGAGACAAAGGAGAGAGGTTCTGTTTACTCCTCATTAGCTAAAATTCTAACCACACATCACACTGAACCATCCTCAGCCAGAATCTGAGACATGGGTCATTTGGCTCTGCTTTCCCCTGGGCAGAATTTTTTAAGAGTTTACTCAGTTGTGGAGTAACTAAATGTGATGGAAGAGACCATGTTAGGATATTTTGGCTCAATGAACTATGTATTCAAGTATGCTTTAGAATATAATTAAAATACAGTTGGTTACATTTAGTAGTATTCCTTAGCATAGCAGGCCCTGTTTCATAGATTATGCAGTAGGAGGAAAACCTCCTGCCCAGAGCTTCACCCATGAGTAGAAAACTAAATAATTGCACTTCTATGGCCACATCAGGACAGGCTGAACGCAGCAAGAGTAATGTGCTATAGTTAAACCCCAAGCTCTTTCATTTTTGTCTGACACATTTATACAGCCCAGTTTCTGTACTCACATAAGAGAATCATGTTACTGCAGTGACATTGTCTATAAAATCCACTGCTATTATTTTTGTTTCTCAAAACTATTTAAATTCATTTTGATCACATTAAGTCTTGCCGCATGCAAATTTTGAGCTTGGCAGCTCTATCCATTTCTGTTACATTGGTTAGGAATGCTGACAAGTACAAAATGCCAGAAACGTTTGTTTCCTGTTCTCTGCAAATATAAACAGGCCAAGCAACTTCAGTTAGCTGCATTCCTACACTTCACCCTTTGAATAACATAGACAAATGTGAGCTTACGAACAAATGAGGTTGCTAGGAATTTTTAACTCATGATATAAAAAGTGTAGAGGGGGCGGGCCACGGTGGCTCAGCCAGAGGACCCAGGTTCGATTCCCAGTGCCTGACCATGTTAAAAAAAAAAAAAAAGTGTAAAGGAAGTTATGATTTTTAAAAAAGAAACCTTTGCTACTGAAATTTATTATCCTGATTCATAGGAAAAATTCAGTAACCCAGTGTATGATAACAAATATTGTTAAATATAAGCCCCGCAGAATTTTTTTCCATCATTTAGAAACACTGTTTTCATTTGAGAAAAAAATCACTTCCAATGTCTCTGGCTTCCTCTTCAGATATCCAGGCTTTCTTTTAAACAGAATCATAAACTATGTTTAAATGAATGTCATTTGTATAACTGAATATACTCTTTGACCTTAATATCTCCTGTAGCAAAGAAAACCTGAAAATAAAAAGAGAGAAAAAACCTCAAGATTTTTATTTTAAGATAATGGGAGAAAAGAAGAAAATGAGAAGGAAGACAAATAAGAGAACTGAGGGGAAAATGGAATGGAGGAAGAAAGACAAAACAGAAACTTTAAATGAAGGATAATTTGCATATACTTGAAGTATCAACTCTGACCCATCTGACAGAATTAATCAACAATAAGAGAATATTGGTTTTGATTGTGATGGAACATTCATAAAATTCCAAATACCTCTTGATACCCCAAGAAAGGTTTTCTGCTGGACATTTTCATATGAAGAATGTGCAGATAATATCACTTCAGTATTAAATTTAGCAAATAAAATTGATTGTGATGGATAAGACTCATAGAACATTTTTTCATGTCTTTAATTTAAACTGCAGTGTAAATGGTTTTTCTAAGTCACTTACTTAAAAGCCAGGAAATTTTTATTTATATTTCACCATATTTCTTTTGACAGTGGGTTAGACAGTTTTTTATAGATTTATAGAAGTTTGGAGTATCACCAAGATCGAATGCCTCAAATCCTTTTGTCCTTGCAGCAAGACCTCTGTTTGAAGCTTTAAAGGTTGAAAAACAATCAGCAAACTGTCGAAATTATTTTCTGATACATTTTCAACAAATTCTGAGCTTATTGGTGTTTCCCACCCTGTTTTCCAGCAAACAACATTTAGCCAAGCTAAAACATAAAGAGAAGACTTGCTTATGCTCTCTAATCCCAAGTAATCATGTCTAATAATCTAGTTACAGTATATAAAGAGTAAAGAAGATCACTTGTAGAATGCATAAAGTGGTAACATGTAAGAGGTTTGAGTTAGGCCTTGCTCTGATACTACCTAAAAAGGAATCATCTTAATCATATAATCTCCTTAGAGTTTAGTTTCCTCATCTGTGAAATAAGAAGACTCAATTACAAAAGATCTCTAACCTTCATCTCTAAACAATTTTTAATTAAAAATATATTTTCTCTCCATGTTATGTAGATGAAAAAAAGTTAGAAATCGTACAAGTATGAGCTACTTTGTAAAAATAAAGTGAAACCACATGCAGAATTATATACAGCAGCATGTTAACAGTGATTACATAATTTTTACATCAATTTTTTTATTTTCTTGTTTTACTTATCTGTAATTGCATTCTTATTATTGAATATATATTATTTTGTGGTCAAAGGAAGTGTGATATATTCTAAATGATAAAAATAAAAATATTTGTAGTGTTTATAGAACAAGTACGTGACAGTTCATCAGAACTTTTGTATTACTGTTTTATAAAAGGTTAAATGAAAATCAGATATATGTTCAACTCCCAGTGCCTGCCTGCCCATGTAAAAAAAAAAAAGTAGACATATGGATTTAGTTTCTCTTCTTTCAGGCACAGATTTGATTCCAAGATGGGTCTACATAAGAACTCTGGTTTCCAGAATATCAGCCTCAGAAGAAATTTCTCCAGTGCAATAAATTGTATCACCAGCTTCTCTGCTATCGCCACTCTATCACCATCACCTAAACTAAAAGCACTATGATACTAGGAAAGATACTGTACACATTAAGAAACACATTCCTTTCCCCAAATATTAAAAAAAATATATTGATAGTTTTTTATCAATGTCAATTGGACATACAAATAAATGAATCATGTGACAAATTTAGGAGGGAGAGATTAGTGGGTAAATCTTAAGAAGAAGATAAGATTATTTAACATAGTCTGAGCTATCCAGGCCCTAATTCATTGGAGAATTGAAGATGGGGATCAGGATTTTAAGGTCCATCTGCTGCAGATTCACATTTTCTGAGGTTATGTTCTTTGTTGCTAACCTTTCAGAAATCAGACATAGACCAAACAGGTCAGGCAAACTGATGACCTTCAGGTCAAGGTGGGCTTCAGGAGTCAGGGGTAGGAACTCTCAAAACCAGAGAGTTAGGTATTCCTAACAGTCCATTATATAAATGAAACATTACCTTAAGCATGGCCTTGAGAAAATTGAGGAAACAATCTTAAACATTTCTAGAGTAATTGTCTGGCCAGTTCCTCTAGGTCTCTGCTGTGACTGTATAGTCTCAGGTTCACAACAATGCCAGCTGCTTCTCCGACAGAAGGAGGTAAGAGAAAAGAGGCTCAGCTTTTAATAGTACCTGAAGCTCTTTCATTACTCAAGCTTGTATTACACTATAACATTCCAGGAGACATTGCCACAGTGTCAAAAAGAAAATTCCAAGGAAATGGATGGATGGATGGCTCCCATAGAGCATTACATCTAAAAAGAAGAAAAACTCTCTGTGCTGAAGGTTCAGTTGCTTCATCTTCATATGGATGTTAACCAAGAATGTTTGAGACTTTTAAAAGTGCAAATCCAAATGATGGCAACCCTTCAAATATGTTGCCTTGGAAGATGATGCTGACATAATTCAGAACAGGTCTAGGATACCTCTTTTAGAATTATCCTCACTGTCACAGTGGAGAAAAAATGCATTGTCTTGCTACTTTATGATCATGTCTTGGTTTTAATACAAAATGGCAAACACCTGGTAACTTTCCTCAGTTGAAGACTTCTCATTATTAGAAAAAAGTCAAATTCACATTCAAGTGGCAAATAATGATGGCTTGGAAGCTGTAAGCTTTTGAATACCAAGAACACATCCAGTAATGGCAGAATCACTAGCACATGGTATGAACTGTTACATTTTAGGATTCAAGCAGGAGGCAGAATCCTACCTCATGGCCACACAAGACAAAGAGAAGACCAAGAGGAGGGTGGGTTCCCTCATTACCCATCACTTCCACATGACTGTAGCCGAGCATTGGCCCCTGGGAGATCAGGTGGAGGGATTATGCCAAATCTTCACAGGGCACAATCCAAGTTACAGTGCTGGAGCCCAAGGGGAAGAGAATGGCATCCGTGGAGGTGAGTGGAGCACAAAAGTTAGGAATGGATCTAGGCAAATGGCACCCAGATACTTCTTTGTTCTGATGGTTTGCTCAGAAGACTGCTGAGCCCCAGACCACAGGATAAAAGCCTAGAGAGTTCAAGTCAGGGAAAGAGACTGGTTAGAGAGAGACAGTCAGAGGATCAAAGTAGAAATTCATCCTTTAAGATCCAGAAAAGGGGAATGGGGGAACAAATCGATCTTCATTCATTGGAGGATTGATACTTTTAACACCCTCGTAACTTCAATTAAGACTGAGGTGAAACAGCCTCATGGGGTGAGACAGGAAGGGAGCTCAGACATTTGGGAACACAGGTAAAAGAAATTGATTGAGGCAGGGGTAAAAGATGGAAGGGAGGGCTAATTGGCTTCCCAAGATGACCTCTCTGAAGAGACCACACAGGTAAATTCTGATACATTTATTTTAGAATATCCAACAGTTTATTGGCAAATCTCACATGAAAAATGGCATACTTCCCTTCCCTTCCGTGTTTTTTTTTTTTCCTTAGAAGGGTGCTAATTTTCAGTCACTACTTTTTAAATTTAATTCAAATGTCATGGGTTGAAACCAGACCGTGGTTTTCAAACAGCAGACAACTTGAGACCAGACTATATTCTAAACTCCCCCACATTCTGGTTTCATTACACTCTTGAAACCCAGGTCAATTTTATGAAAAGAGCTGATAAAACTGGGCTTCATTCTTAGCAAACCTGACCCAATTAGAACTTGAGGCCAAGGTGAATTCATCTTTAATTTGAGGTGCAGTGCTAACAGTAGAAGTGAAACTAAATGCATACAAATGTGCTAGAACTGAAGAGGAGGAAAAAATTATTAAGTGATAAGTGTATTAACCCTAATCTCTGAGCAATGAGTGGACAATAACTGATGAAATATTTCCAGATCTGAAAACCCAACAATTTCTCTAACATTGAAATTCTAAAATAACTTTTCTAAGTGCGAATTTTCCAAGAATATTCACTCTTATCCGAAAATGAACCATGAGAAATTTTAAACAAAAAGCAATGTAAACTGCTTGCATGAGAATTATTTTCATGATGGAACTATGGAGTAATCATTGTCATTGACCATGATCTCAAGGCAATAGATCAAAGGTCATTGGGATGGGGAGTGGAGGAGGGAGAGAAGGAAGGAAGGAAGAAGGGAGGCAGGGAGGGAAGGAGGAAATGGATTAATCCATGCATTCTCAGAGCAAATCAGTTTTAGCCAAACCTCTTGGGAACAGGATACTGATAGTCTGATTCTGACTGGTTCTCAGAAATACCATTTCCCGTGGTACAACCTCTATCATCTGGACCAATCCCAGGATACCTATTTCTAGAAAATCATAAAGTAACTGGATCAATATTATCCAGTTACTTATCTCTCTTTTTCTTGGTCACTCTAGTTTTATTTGGATTTTGATTTGTTGAATTTGCCAGCTTGGTCTAGTTTATCAGATTTCTAACAATTTGACCAAAAAAAAAAAAAAAAAATTCAGGTCCTGAAGTCATCAGAAATCAAACTCCCCCTCTTTTTTCCACCCATGCCCCCCACTCCATCCCAATTCAACACCCCCTCACTGTCATCTCTCTAAGCTAGTGTTTGTCAACCACACTACAACTGAGCTTGGATAAGTCATAGAACTTATACAACTGGGGCTGAATAAGTCTTTGTTTAAGGGCTGTCCTGTGCATTGTAGGATGTTTAGGGGTATCCTTGGCCTCTACTCACTGGAAGCCATTAGTACCCACTGTCCAGTTTTTTGTTTTGTTTTTAGTTTAGCACTATTTATTAAGTGATCTGAGCTGTCGCTGTAGCTACTGCATGTCAGCCTGTTCTTAACACATAAAATGCTCTTCCAATTCCTTTTGTCCAGAACAGAAGGATCTTTCAGGTAGCACACCAACAAAACAGGAGACTCTGATGATACCAGCTTCAATAACAGTGCCATTCAGAATGGGAGAGGGTCATGGCACATGCAACTGCATCTTCCAGAGATCATGAAAACAGGAGCCTTTGGGGACCCAGCCTGCCTGGCATTTTGATGCTATCAGCGTGGGTTTTGTATTCCATAATGGTGTTTGGAAGTAGGTTAAGCACTCGCTGAAGCATGTCCCAGATTCAGCTGTGGTTACTTGGTCGCTGGCAGTCTTACTCCATATCAAAATAATGTCCTCCTGAAAGTGGCCGAGACCACAGCCCCACATGTCTCCTCCCCAACCATGAACTGCTCCACCAAAGTGGCAAGAGTGGGCTTCTCCAAGCAATGGGATACCAAGCCCTTCCTCAGCCAAATAATCCACTAGCCACCGTTTTTATCTGCATCGTCCTCCCACATGGGCTCAACGCCTTCTTTGAAGAGATGGAAGTCGCTGTGACCTGTGCTGTCTCCAGGAGGCAAGATGTGCCTATAAAGCCTCCTGAACTGCTCCAAAGAGGCGAAGGGGCCACTCTGTTTGATATTCTGCTCATAGCTCTCTGAGCTGGTGGGACAGCCGCAGTTCTCCTGAAGTACCAGAAAGTGTAGTTGTCCTGTGGGGTATGCTCTGCTGGGACTGGGTTAACAGCTTTCTCCTTGCTGCTGCTCTGACTCTTGTTTTGTGCCATGTTTCCCTCCTCACCATCAATCTGTGTGCTGTTTCCTTCATTCTGATAGTGGTTCCCACTGTCACCATCTTTCAAGACATTGAACTTGTTCACGCTTTCACAGCTGCTGCCTCCACTGC
Source organism: Myrmecophaga tridactyla (assembly GCA_004026745.1). Lineage (NCBI taxonomy): Eukaryota > Metazoa > Chordata > Mammalia > Pilosa > Myrmecophagidae > Myrmecophaga > Myrmecophaga tridactyla. Next base: position 23,040 of record PVIY010037392.1, read on the forward strand.
CCAGTTTTGATGACCAAAATTGTTATCAATTGTTGCCAAATATTCCCTGGGAGAGAGAGGGGCAAAATATTCCCCAGTTACGAACCACTACTTTATGCCTGTTTCATAAGTAAACACATTCCATCTCAAATTTTACATTCATGGTTATAAATTCATAGCTCTCTATATTCAACTTGTCTTTGAACTGTCAAATAGAAGAATTGGAATGGGTGGGGGCAGGGGTGGAAAAGAGAGGGGGAGTTTGATTTCTGATGACGTCAGGACCTGAATTTTTTGGGGGGGTCAAGTTGTTAGAAATCTGATAAACTAGATCAAGCCAGCAAAGTCAACAAATCAAAATCCAGATAAAACTAGAGTGACCAAGAAAAAGAGAGATAAGTTTCCATTACTAAACTCAGGAATGAAAGAAGGAAGATTTCTACCAACTTTACAGAAATAAAAAGGATTATAAGAGAATACTATGTACAACTCTCTGACAATTAGTTAGGTAACTTAGATTAAATGTACAAATTCCTAGAAAGGCACAAACTATAGAAATTGACTAAAGAACACCTGAATAAACCTATAAAAAGTAAAAAAAGACTGAATTATAAATCAGAAAACTTCCCACACACATTTTTAAAAAGACAAAATTATGGCTTTACCAATGAATACTATCAAACATTCAAAGAATTAATAACAATTCTTCACAAGTGAAGAGAATACACTTCCCAACTCATTCTATGACACCAATATTATCCTTCTACCAAAACCAGACAAAGACATCACAAAAGAGAAAACTACAAACCAATATTTATTATGAATATAAATGGAAAAAATCCTTCAAAAAAATTGGCAAACCAAAATATCAAGGTTAAACACTTTAGCTAAGTGGGATTCATCCCAAGAATGCAAGTTTTATTTAACATGCAAAAATCTATTAATGTAATATACCTTATCAATAGAATAAAGAACAAAAACCACATGATTATCTAAAAGGATTCAGAAAAAGCATTTGGCAAAACTCAGTACCACTTCATGATAAAACACTTAACAAACCAGAAATAGAAGAGAACTCCCTCCACTTGATAAGTATCTATGAAAACTTACAGCTAAGATCATATTTAATGGTGAAAGACTGAAATCTCCCCACCTAAGTCAGGAACAAAACATGGATTTCTGCTCTTGCCACTCTATTCAGCATTGTACTGGAAGTTCTATTCAGGGTAACTACGCAATACAAAGAAAATAAAGGCGATTCCAGGAAGATGACAGAATAGGATAGGTCAAGTTCACGCCTGCTCCAAGGAACAGCTAGAGAAGGCACAGGGAGGCAACTGAGAGGTGATTCCAGGGTGTAAGTGACCTGAGAGAGTCTTCTGCACCACACAGGGAGGCCCTGGTTGCAAAAGCTGAAGAATTGAGAGCAGACAACCAGAGACCATCCAGCTGGTGCAAACAGCCTAATGCTATTCCCTTTCCTTATGGAAGCCTGGAGCCCTCAGGACTGCATAGAGGGGGAGAGGGGAGACGGAGACTAGGAAATAAGCCAGTCTCGTTCCTTGAACATACTACCCTCACCGGTGCAGCCCCCACGACCTGCGACTCATCCCACACCCCACACACCTGAACCCCATCACCGGACCCGTCTTCCCTGTGCTCCAAGCACCCCTGCTCCGCTAACCCCCCCCCCC
>PVIY010037393.1:0-24733 GCA_004026745.1 Myrmecophaga tridactyla
TTTGTGGCAAACCTGAGCCCCTTTCTTTCCATCATTGTGGCGTAAAGTATTCAAAGGAACAGGAAAGTAGTTTTGGTAGCCTTTTCAATAAAAACAAGATATCTTTAAAAATGCAGTAATAACACTTTTGCTATTTTTCAACAAAATTCTACTCTTTAACACTATAGGAATAAAGATTTCTTCTTAGACAGTAAGGAGTTAAGTGACAGTGATTATGCTACTTTGATTTTATTTGTTTATTTTGAATTTGTTACTTCAAAGTTGCAAGATAGCCTTAAGTCATGATTGTATGTAACAACATTCCCTGAATTCAAAATTCACTGGTTGATGGTGGGCCATTGATTGTACACCATGTACAGAATATATGTGTGTGAAAATTTCTCAAGAAAAATATTTTTTAAAAAATTCACTGGTTGAGTATATATTACTTCATATTCTAGAGATAAAATAAAGATCATATATATGTATTCCTTTACATATCTGCTTCAAGTCCAGTTCTGCCAAAAGAAATCCTAAGAGTGTTATATACCAATCCTATCTTGGATACCTTCAAAATCTGAGGTATTGAGGGCAATATTAGGCTTCTAAACCACATAAACATCAGAGTTTTGATCTTTCAGAATTGTCATGCATGAGTCCTCACCTATAGAGAAAGACTGTAGAAATTAAAAGACAGAAAATGCAAATTCTAGGGAAGACATCTGACTGAGAGAACTGAATTCAAATCCTTATGTGATTTTAAATACTTATTCATCCTCTCTGGGATGTACTTTCCTCAATATGTAAAACATACATAATAACAACTACTGCCCTTGTAAGGATTAATAATGGGGCCCATAGCAGACAGTTGAAAAATGTTAATTCTGACTTCCTATCTTTCCTCATGTTCTAGGCCAGTGTTTTTCAAATCTTTTTTGAATGTAAGGGAGCACAGAACAGGATAAACCAATGTTTCATAAAGCTGCACCTATCATATTATGTGCCATGTGCTATGATATTTTCTTTTTTGTGGACTCTAGTTTTTTCATTAAAAAGTAATAATATTTGAACAACTTTGTTCTAGACTACCGTAAATGTTCCTAGTGACTAAAGTTAGAAGAAATAAAAACATCGTATTTCAGGATGGAAGATAATCTTTCCCCTGCCATATCCTCTTCCATGAGTTTAAGGCTACATTTGAATATCAGTAGCATGTGGTACCCCATTTCTGTTAGAGATATTCTGAAAGTAGCTTTTTGTGCAGGCCATCCCTCAGGTGTTAAATTAAGATAGCAGTACTTGAAAATTCTCTCCAGAACTTGATGTTGTGATGAATTGCTATTTGGTGAAGCATTTTAATTTTAATGAAAGGGCCCTTATAAATGAATAAATACAGCTAGTGTATTGAAAACAATACAGTACAGCACAGAGGTGTCAAGTAACAGCTGAGGCTCCCATTTAACCTTGTTAAAGATAGTCCAGACATATTATTTTGAGATATTTTATAACCAATCATTAGTTTGGGGGAAGAGCATTCCTTAACACTGTGGTTTTACAAAGCATATCAGCTTTGTGTTTGTAATACTGATATCATAGCAAAAAAGAATTATGTCTGGTTTTTATTGTGTTCCATATCAGAATAAACATTTAACTTAGGGAAAGATAAACATTGAGAAATCTTGATATAAAGTTTCAAAAAGCCCTTGTTTAAAATATGCTACTTTGGGATGTAGTGGTATATCTTAAGGGGAAAATGGAAGCTTTAAAAACCTAAGCCAGATTATCCTATTAGAGTGCTCAAAACTTCCTCATGCCACTCTACAATAAATACTAAATTCCTTATAAAGACTGTTATGGATTCAGTTTTCTAACTTTAGTATAGTTAAGGTATATTTAAGGTAACCTAGAACAAAGTTGTTCACACATTATTACTTTTCAAAGAAAAAAAACTAGAGTCCACAAAAAAGGAAATATCATAGCAGATGGCACACAATATGATAGGTGAAGTTTTATGAAACATTGGTTTTAATTATTTTAAATAGTGGATTGAGGGATTGAGATATAAAATATATGCTTTACTTGGCAAAAATACGCACCCCCTCCCCCTTACACTTACAGAGACATGTTCTAGTCCTAATTTCCAGTCCCATGAATGTGAACCTTTTTGGAATTAAGATCTTTGAAGATATTATTAATTAAGATGAGACCAAGTTGAATTAGGGTGGGCCTAATTTGACTGGTGTCATAGCAGAGGAAATTTGGATATACTAAAACAGGGGAGAGAGAGAGAGATAAAGCCATGTGGTAGAGTTGGAGATTGAGCTATGCCTCAAGCCAAGGAACATCATGGATTGCTGGCCACCCCCAGAAACCAATGACCATGTATGGCACAAATTCTTTCCTTTAAGAGGAAGCATCGCCCCGCGGACAGCTTGATTTTGGACTTCTGGGCTCTACAACTGTGAGACAAATTTCTGTTGTTTTAAGCCACCCAGTTTAGGACTCTTTGTTAAGGGAGCTCTGGCAAACTAACCATAACCTACAAGGTCTACATAGTGTGGCAACCTCAGGCTCACTCCAACACCCCCTTCAGGTCTTTGCTCAAATATCACCCTCTCAGTGAGACCTTCCCTGGCCACTCTACTTCAGACTATATCACCCCTCCAAACATATAAACATACGCATGCGCATACACAACCTGGGTTCCGTTTTATTTTCCTCCGTAGTACCTGTCACCATGTGATGTGCCATGTATTTTTTGATTACTGTCAATCTCCCTCTATTAGAATGTAAGTACATGAGGGTAGGGAGTATGTTTGTTAGTCCTTTCATTTTTCTACTCCTGGTGCCTAGAACAGTGTGTGGATTCAGAAAATAGTAAACAAATATTTATTTGATGAATGGATGAATGAATAAAGAACGAATTGCAATTGAACCTAAGATGTTCAGTTCTTCAGAGTATTTTTCTCATTTATTCCACGTGTAGAAATTATCTGCATAATTAACAGCATGGCTGATCTTAGACATGCAATATATGCAGTAGAGAGAAGGTCCTGTTTCTTAATGTGTAATTCCTCAGTTTGGGGGGACTGAAACCCAAAAGGTGGTTACGTTGTGATGTTAGTGGTGGTGGTGCTCGGAGGCGGGGAGAATACAGTTTGGGGGGAAGGTAACAGGTAAAACCTTCTCATGATGCTCATGGAGACCTAAGGATTGTAGCTGTAGCTGCTTGGTTCTTGGATTCAGGCCCAGGCTGGTTGGGTAAGCAGCGAAGGAAGGAAACAGCAAGAGACTCCACAAGAAAAAAAAAAACGAAAAAGTCATAGCTCATAGCACATAATCTGATAGGTACAGTATCATAAAGCATTGGTTTCAATTATTTTACATAATGAGTAAAGCCTAAGAGTATCCTATACCAAGTCTAATTTGGACATATTTAAAATCTGGGGTGTTCAGGACCTCATTAGGCTTCTAAACCAGCTCCTGATGCAACAGTGTTTACAGCTTTCCTGTCAGCCACCAGACTCCTCAGCCACTGTTGTCCCGAGTCCCTAGGCACCAGGAAAGAGCAGGGTGGGCTGAGGGCCCTGGGAGCCAGCGGAGGGCGGACTCCGCGGCCGAGAGGCTGGCCTTCGCCCCCGCACCTGGCCGCGCCCCGCCCCCGCCTCGGCCGCGCCTTCTGGTTGGCTCGGGCAGTGACAGGTGAGGCGCGGCCGGGCGGCGAGCGCACAGCCCCAGGGCCCAGAGTCCCCGCTGCGCCGCGGGTGCCGCCGCCGGCTGGCCTGGGCGGAGGGAGCGAGAGCCCCGGGAGGCAGACGGCGAGGAGGCGGCGAGTCGTCCCTCGCTGGGAGGCGCTGTCACCTGCCCAGAGGAGGAGCCGGACCGAGACCTGGGCTTCTGCGGCTCCGGGGCGCTGGAGTCGGGAGAACCCAGCCTCACCATGAAGCGAGTCCGAGGCATCGATAACCCGGCTTTCGTCCCCTCCAGCCCCGACACTCTGCGCCGCTTGTCTGCGTCGCCCTCTCAGGTCGAGGTCTCTTCCTTGTTTCCCGACCCGCAGAGAGATGATTCGCAGCCACAGGAGCCCCGGGGGCTTCGCAAGTCACAGGAGCCACCTCCGACTCCAGCAACTGTCCTCCGCTCCCAGGAACCGTCAGGGCCACAGTCGCTGCCCGAGTTTGAGGAGGGGCCCTGCGGGTGGCCGAACTTCCACCCCAAGTGTCTCCAGCGCTGCAACACGCCGCAAGGCTTTCTGCTGCTTTACTGCCTCCTGGCCCTCACTCAAGGTAACGTCCAGCGCCCGCCGAGGAGAGCTGGGGCTGTGCGGAGATCGAGGTGGGGGCGCCGAGAGCTGGCCAGGAGGAGGTGGCAGAGGCGAAGGGATCCGCTGATGGTTGTTGACCCGCCCTGCGAGGCGGCCGGGGGGCTTGGAACTTGCAAGCGCTGTCGTCAAACCAAGTTCAGGCTTCCACATTTCAGCTTCTAATTTACTGCTACGTTTCAAACTTGCTGGGCAAGCTTTTTCTCTTTGTCTCCTACTTCACTTTACTATATTGGATTCCTCCGGGAGAGATATAAACTACAAAAGCATGCTCTGGGGATGCTATCCCCTGGGGGGAATCTATTGTACGTTCTAAAGCATGCATTTTACTGACATGGTTTCTGCCTAGGAAGGATTGATACTTTCACTGATGAGGGTAGAGTGATTCTCCAAGGAGAGACATTTACAATAGATAACCTAGATTAGAAGTGAGCATCCATGCTTTGTGACTGTGTTTAGCTTGCATGTGGGCATATGTGGAGCCCAATGAGTAAATTGGGAATGGCTTTAGGTGTTGTTGAAGGGTCAGTCTTTTGTTTAGTCATTTAAATCACAAAAGAGTTATGCTGTAATCTGTTTTGTTCAAGAGCATCTTTAGATTCTTTGGGGAGTGGCAGATTAAGTCCAGGGTTATGCCCTCGGGAGTTTACAATTAAACAGGATTTGGAAGAGAATTGATTATAGTAGAAGGAGAATGATTCTCCAAGGTCAGAAACTGCTACCATAGTGCATCTAATGCTGGAGATGAACGAAATGGGAAGTTACACCGGGTCTGACCAGTTGAGGAAGGGTGGGCATAGGTGAAGCATTTTGAAGTGCAAGCTGAAGATTCACTTGATGTGATCTTGATATGATGATATGTAGAGATTTTCTGGTCACTTGAGTGGTAGTCTCAAAATATTTTGTATAGAGATGTCAATTGAGGACTGACTGAAAGAAATGCAACCCAAAGGTATTTTGGGGGGGAATTTGAAAAATTTCTTGATTTGTCCTTTATCTTAAAACTCATTGTAATATTCCTATATGTATTCCAGAATATATAATTCTGTATTTAATATAAAATATTTTAAATTATTAACAAATATAACTGGCGCTCTAGAAAAATGTGTCAGGTTTACTCTGGAGTTGTATATACCCAGAAGTCTCCAGTTTAAGAAGCATAATCTTAGATAAAAGTGACAATTAATTAATTGATGTTTCAGTTTGAATAACTGAAAACGTTATTGCCATGCTTCTCACATATGTTTCTTGGGAAGACCATTTCCATGGTAGATTATAGATGTTTAATGGGGAAGAAAAATCTTGTATAATGAGTCTGTTTAACCCAGAATTTCTCAAAGATATACAGGGATTTTCTTAGCACTTAATTTCCTAATGAGCCTCCCATCTTCATGCATTTACCTTAAACATACACATGCAATATTTCGTGTATTCGCAGGATTAGAGTGAAATTTCCCCCAGAGAAATTTATAAATTTACTTTTTCAAAGAGAAGTTTTACCATTAAGGCAATGATTTCTAATGAGCTATAATTAGTGTGGCAGGTGTGCTGAGGTGTTCCTTTTTGGATAAAGAAATTTTCCTATTCTCGGGTAGTTTTATCTGCTTACAAATGTGTCATTCCGAGATACTTTTGATTCTTTAGTTTGAAATCCTAGGAATTATAATTTGGTTTATAGACTTTTTAAGTTGGAATAAAACTAAAAATCATATTAGGACTTTTGAAGCTTGTTATATCAATCTCTTGAAATATAATTTTCATTCAAGTCTTGATAAAGCCAAATTTAAACAGATTATAGAGATCATGGCTTTGGTATATTCGTTCCATTACTTAATGAGTGAAAATTCATGATATTCTCATAAGTAAAGGGGTAACTAGCGACACATGGTTTGATTAGATGCTTTTTATTTTCAGTTTATAGTAATTTAAAAATTCCTAAAATTTTAACCTATAGTTGGGTTGGACATTTTTGTTGAGTCAGTCAAAATTGGCTTTTCAGCCTTTCCTGGTTTAGCCTCTATTCAATCATATTTTGAAGTTTAAGATTTGTTTTCACTTTGCTTATAATTTAGAATACCAGTGGTTGAAATAAAATGGTTTATATTTACTTCTGCTCTAGGACATTTAAAATGATAACTTTAATTTCTGTAATATAATTTCTATAATATGTATAATTTCTAGATACAATATGATGTCTAAAATTCTAACAATCTATAAAATGGCTAGAAAAAAAAAGTTTGAGAACTCAATTTCACCTTGACTAGGTCAAAATGACCTCTTGTAATAGATAAATACATTTAGGGATTGAGTAATTTCGGTTGAACATTTCTCTGTGACCTGGTCGTACACGTGTACGTTTTGTACTCTTCAAGCTTGGAAACTCTCTAACAACCTGACTGCGTGAGATTTTACAACTTTGACTTCGTTTTTGTCACGTAAGAAAAATGAATCAAGGCTAGTTAACAGCTTAGTATGTAGCAATGCATCAATTTTAACACCTACAAATTCACAAATTAAAAGTGAACCTTGGGGTGCACAGGTAGTTAAGTGGTAGAATGCTCGCCTTACATGCGGGAGACCTGGGTTCGATTCCTGGACCACGCACACCCCAAAGAAAGTGAGCTGTGATTTTCGAGAAAGTATGTTTGGGTCTCATTTTGAAGATTTTGACAGTTTTGAAATTGGTATATTTAAAAATATCAAAAGACATGAGCAACCAAGCTTGTGTTAATAATCATAACTTATACGATGATGAAGTTGCAATAATGCACATACATTTCTTTTTTTCCCTCCTTTAGGTATTGCAGTAAATGGCCTAGTAAATATTAGCATTTCCACTATTGAGAAGCGCTATGAAATGAAGAGTACCCTGACAGGACTGATATCATCAAGCTATGATATCTCATTCTGTTTATTGTCTTTGTTTGTATCATTCTTTGGTGAAAGAGGACACAAACCAAGATGGCTTGCATTTTCATCCTTTATGATAGGACTGGGAGCACTTGTATTTTCGTTGCCACAATTTTTTAGTGGAGAATATAAACTGGGGTCCATTTTTGAAGGTAAGTTTCTGTTATGTTTTCGTTTCTTTGTTTTAATCATAGAAGTAATATAAAACTAGAATATCAACTCTGTATTGCAAGTCACTAGTACATGTAGTAGGGAAAATGTTTAAGTATCTTTCACTACTCACTGCTTTGTTCCTTATATGAATTGTGTTAGGTAGGAGATTACAGAGATAGATTGGGCATTATTCACTTTTTACTGGCCCTCCAAATTTTTAATCTCTCTGTTCTCATTGCACAGAATCCTCTTTCAAAAAGAGATGATGAGCTTTCTTTTGCAGGTGTTGTGATTTCATGGGGTTTTGAGATGTATAGTTTTTCTCTTTGAGATATTATGTGCTGTGCTTACATCATTGCATCCTGCAGGTGTTGATTCCTCATTTGAGATATAAAAACTGATAAGATTAATAGAAGGAGCAGGACTTTTCCTAGGATTTGAAATCTAGCTCCACTTTCAGCTCTTTGGTTTAAAGACACATGACATTGTGGTTTGCTTAAAGTGTAGCCCTGGTTAGATGAAGAAGTGCGTTATTCAACGGCTCAGAAAGGAAATGTGGAAAAACAATACAGAAGAGTCAGGGGGATGTGCTAATAAGAGAACTAAGCATCCTTATTGCCCTTACTAGGACTTTTAATAGCAAATGTTGAAAAATGTTTTAAAAAGTCAAGATTGTTCTATTTGTGTGTTAACATTGAAAATTAGTATTAAAGCGTGGATATTTCTTAAGACCGATTTCCCAATTTTAGAATGACAATAAATAGAAAAGATATTTTATATAGCAAGGAATATATTATGCAGCCTGATTTGAGGAGTGTACTTATTAGGTAAAAAGACTTCATTTTGACAATAAAAATAGAATTGCAAGCAAATGAACAGATGGTATTTTCATAGTGTGATAAACTTTTGAATGAATAAGAATACATTGGAAAGAGCAATTACATAGAATATAGGACACTGTCTAAGGTTGAGTAAGATTAGACTAAAACCAACTTCACATAATTTCATTGTGGATAGTCTTGGGAACAATGCACATATTGCAGTATACACTGGAATATAACACCTTTGAAACCAAATAGCAAGGTAAACTAGATTTTGGACTACTACAAGTAATGTGACACTGATTTCTTTGATAGCAAAGATGTTATTGTGTTCCTAATGTTAGGTGGTAAACATCTTGGGGAATATAGTTCCTCACTCTTCCTTGCTTGTAAAGTAAACAAACCTTGTTAAAAAATCTTTAATGCTCTAAAATATAAACTCCTTGGTCAATTCAAAAGGCTGATCTGTCCTCAGCAACCTTCTTAGCTTCATATCTTACCATACACACCTTGAGTTGCAGGCAATCTGAAAAACTTAACATTTCGCAAATGGAATTGGCTACAAACTAAGGCATATGTGTGGCCAGACAGAGATGAAACTAAGAGGACTGCTGAAGCCAGATCACAAACTTGTAGTAAATTACTGTGTACTCTGCAGGTTTTCACCAAATTCTTGTTAGCTGCCTAATTGACATTTTATTCATTTAGTTGATGTAGATGTTGGAATTAGCTGATCTGTCAGATTGTTACTCTAAGACACATAATTAAATAATAGCTTATTCATGGAAAATTAAAGCAAAAACATAACTCGCCCTTTTTTGTCATTCTCTCATTTTTATAATTGATATTTATTGATAATGGACTATTGACAGTGCTGGGGTAAATAGCAGTATAAGGTTCCTGCCATCTGGATTTTATGGATTAGTAGGGAGAAATACAAAATTAATGAATAAATAATCAAGATAATTGGAGGCTGAGGTGAGTATATGAAGGAAAAATTGCATGATGTAATAGCATACAAATGGGTAAATATGTGGCCCAGGGAAGGCAATTGTGATAAAAGCTAGCTAATGAGAAGCCAGATTCAAAATATGCTTTCCAGGCAAGAGAGAAGCATGATCAAGAGACTAGGAGCAGGAAATAACTTGGTAGGTTTTAGGAACTGTCAGTTCTGGCAAGCATGACCCAAGCGGGGGACAACATGGCTTGGGTTGAACTTGGAGATGCAGGCAGAAGCTGGAGCCAGGCATTTAGACTTTAATGCAATGGAAGTCAGAGGGGTTTTAAACAGGAGAGTGCCACGATTTCATTTATATTTTAAAATAATCATCTTGACTTCTGTGATTCTTATAGACAAAGTAAATGAGAGGAAATCACTCACAAAGTTTGTGGTTAAGTTCAGGGGAGAAAAAAGGTGGCTGGGACTGTTGTGGTGGCAGTGGAGATCTAGAGAAATGACTGATTCTAGATGTATTTCAGGGAAAAAAGATAGGACCTTTTTAGTGGCTTGAATGTGAAGGAAGAATGTATAATGGCTCCTTGATATTTGGCTAGAGAACTGGTTCTACTGAAGACCAGAAAACAGAATCGGGAGTTGAAATTAAAAATTCAGGTTTGCATTTATGCATATTATATAGCCATTGTTGCAATATATATCCTTGAACATAAATATTTATTTATGTGTGCAAATTGTTCTTTGGGATTGATTTCTAGAAGTACAAATCTGGATTGAGAGTTTACTCATTCTGATCTAATTTTTGGTATCTTCATACTGACTTTCAGGAAAGTATAAATCAATTACTCTCCCACTGACAATGTATGAAAATACCTGGCATCTATTTTGAATTTTTGTATTCTTTCTTTTGTAAAATTTTTCCTTAATGGAAATGTCAGTGTGTTGTATGTGCGTTGTATGCATGTGTCTATGTAGGTGTTTACAATATAATAGCTCAGGACTAAAATTGCATTAGATATCTAAAGAAATCCAGCTATTTAGAAATAGAAGGAATACTGGATATCATAGATTCCCTCTTTTACAAGTGAAGAACTTCAGTGCAAGACATGAAGTAATTCTGTAGTGATTTCATAAATGATTAGTGATAGCTAAAACTAACCCTTGTTTTCATGCTTTGCTTAATGTTTCTCAAATTTTTGTGCTTATTACTCATAGTTAGTAGGTTATTAACTGTATCAAATGTTTTCAATATTTTCAGGAATTTAAAACATTTCTTCCCCAAATTCAAGTAGCTTGTTATAATAATATAATCTGTCTGCTGAAGTAAATAAATGCACTATTTTTTAATTGAAATCATACATCATTTAATATGAAACTGACATTGAAGAAATAAAAATTCCTTACATCCTTTTTTGTTGCTCTTGATTTTTGAACTTGAGGGAAACCAAAATCAGTACTCATTTCAGATTAGATAATCTCTTTAAGAGGAGATTAAAGTAATATAATATAGTTAGTGGGTAGAAGAAAACAACATGAAATATGATAAGCATGTATAATTTCCCCAGGTGTGAGAATAACGCAAAAGGAGATTAAAAGTTATCAGTGTAGAAAAAAGGTGTTTGAAAACTACTGTTCTGTAAAAAATAAATTTAAATTTGAAGAAAAGTTTTCCTTTTAAGGGAAGCTTTTATAGAGATACAGGCTTAAAAGTGATTAACTACCTTTCAATGGGAATAAAATTAATCAAAAGGTTTTGACCTTTGTTACTGAAAATGAATAAAGAAGAAGTAATAAAATTAAGAGAAATAAAAGCTGGTAAGGGCTAATTTTTGTATTTGTAACCCGAAAATAGAATAAATAGTGTCACAAGTCTTTTTGAAATAAATCCAATTTGATACTCATTTTTAACATATACTAACATATTAACGTAGTTAGCCTAACTTAAATATTTTAAAAAATTGATTAAATAGATAGACCTCTACCAAATAACATTCTGTTTTCTTCCAAGCACTTTTAATTCCTTTTGGATGAGTATTATTTTAATGTCATTGTGCAAAATAATTTTAGAACATTTGTGGGTGGGTGGTAGCATGATTAAATGTCTAATAACTGCAGAAAAGTCATTACTAAATCCATGAAATCCCTATTTAAAAAATGTATGGTTTAATAATTCTTCCTAAGGCAGTAATTTTATTATTTATTTCCTTGTTTTTCTCTTATACTAGAGAATTCTCAGGACCAAGAATAATATAGTTTTCCAAATTCTAATATTCAATACAGGATACTTTAATTTTACTTGTTCTTTCTTCTTTGACATCACTTCTTCCTTTATAGAAATCATTTTTATTTTCCTTATATTTTAATTATATGTAACGGGAAATGAATAAATAAGTTAGACGATTTCTTCAGTTAGAAAACAAAATGGCAACATGAGATAAATGATTATAAAGAAGACCTTTTAATTTAATATTCCCAAGGAAAAGGCTAGAACTAACTTTAGGGATCGTCAATGCTCAAGATACTACTATCATTATTTTTGATATCAGAGTCCCTTTGGCCTTCATGAACTTCAAGAGCAACAACAAAAAGATAATGTGATTAACCCTCCTGATAGTAAGTCTGGGGTAAGACTCAGTCATCTATTTTTAACCAGTACCTAGGTTATTTTTACCATCCAATTTGGGAAATACATGTACTGTTTGGTTTCTCTTTATTTTATAACGCTTTCAACTTTGGCCATAGAAAGAAAGGTCTGTTTCACTTCAGGTTTATTGCCTTACATCTTCTTTTAAAATAGGAGTTTCACAACTGCCATGCAATACTAGGTGCTTTAATGTAGCCAGTTTTGCTGAAATTCAAATGACCACACTTCAGAAATAGAGGAAACTCACAGAGAAAATAAGTAGGAAAGTACATATAATTTAATGTTAGCACAAACTGAATTCTGCTCACAAGCAGAATTTCATATATATATAGTTAGTTGATTGGTAGAAATTTAGAAATGCATGGCCTTACGTAAGAGAAAAAAAAAAAGTTCCAGAAATTCTCAAAGTAAAATCTGCAGAACACAGTTCCTTGAGGTAAGAGGAGCATGTTAAAAACGTGTTCCATGGGTGAAGAAGTGTGGAGAAAAAAAATGAAAGTTAATCAGGTGTCGTTATTGCATCCCTTTAAAGAAAAATACATTTGAGAATCTTCATTTAGGGGATGTTATGTGTAGTGTTCTGAACTTTTTGACCCAGGGACTGCCCTTTACCCTGCTTCCTCTCCTTATTTTGTCTTTCTCAATACAGATCAGTGTTATAGTGCACATGCTTTGGGAAAATCTACCCCATACTCTCTTTTGTCTAAGTAGATGCTGTCAAAAACACTTGTAGAGTTTGAAAACCCCATTATGGCTACCATCTAGAATAGCATGTGATGTATACTTGGTGCTTGAGACATATTTATTGATGTTTTCAAAAAGTATGAATGAATGAATAGATATGGAGGCATATAAGAAGTCCAATGACATGTCCTTCTACATGAGACAGTAAGACTACCCAGTGGCGGGTAAAGGTAGTTTGGGATGCTATACCCACATTTTCCATTAACTTGGATTAAAGAATAATGAGGTCTTTTCTCTATCTTAGCTACTGGTAAAAAGCATGTTAAGTTATCAGAGGCAAAAATTATTTGCCATAAATCATCGTTATGGTTAAGATTAGGGATCTGAAAAATTTGCTGTGTGAAAAAGGAAGCTAAAATGAGAAGCATGCTCAGTAAGAGCAGCTAAATGCTTTGGTATTCTACATTTTGTTGTTGTCTCAATTACTTATTGAATGTTGATTTCACTACATATCTTCTAATGCTTCTAAGGTGGTGCTAAAATGTCAGGGTTATTTTTTGATGAACTATTACTCTATCTATTTATCTTCATGTATGAGATAAAAGGAAATGCTCTGATATGGCATTCAAGTAGGTGAACCGGTTTATCTAACCGGACATAACGTGTGGGAGGTAATGGTTAAGAAATGTTTTTTGTAGCTTCCCCAGAGAGGTTGGTAAAAATGTGGTTTGTGGCAAGAAAGAAATGAGGAAATTCTTGTTTCTTAGTCACTATTCTTAAAATTGAATAAATCAGTCATTGTGTATTTTAGTAAGTGTTTTTCTCTTTTATTTTAGTGTAATTAGCATATTACATCTAATAAAATTATGCAGCAAAATAGCAAGGGTATAAAGATCAGAAAGAACTGAGTTAAATTTTTTCTTAAATACTGTGTGATAGAATTATGGGGACTCTGGACAAGTTTCTTTAACTATAAAATGTGGATGAAAATACCTCATAGGTGATCATACATATCCATTGATAAGGCAATACCTGAAGCATGCTTATTTAATGATAGTGAATTATAATGATGCTCTTGATAGGTAATGCTTATACTAATGTAACAAACTGACTCTCATGGTTTGATCAGTTGTTGGCAATGGTAGCTATAAAATAATACAAAACCACTAAAAATCTTACAATATGGTATAGTTTTCTGTAGATACTACTTGATGTTGACATATTACCAAATTCTGGCCCAGTACTTTCAAAGTAATACATTAGAAAGGAGTTTTAATGAGATATCTTTCCGGGGTTGTATTTTTCTTATGAGATGAGAAGGTTAGTTTATTTGGTGTAGGTCAGATTAATTTGGTCCACTCAATAAAACACATTAGAATATTGCTTTCAAAATAGCCAAAGTGCATCTTTTAAATTATCTTTATTTTTTACAATTTTAAATATGATATATATATATTTAAACATGCAGAAAATAGAAAAACACAAATAAAAATAGAATAAGAAAAGAAATAAAACTTTCTCACATAACACTACCTAGATTGACTATTAACTTTGTCCAGACTTTTAAAATGCACATCTACATTTATACCTGTATTCACAAATAGTCACATATTTTCACCACACAGTCATTAATACACAATCATGCACATACACCCACACACTCCTTTGTATTCACACATCTTTACATAACATTCATACACATACATTCAAATGCATGCCTACTTTTATTAAGCATATGCACTGTATATCAGTATATGTTAATAATTACAGTTACAGAATCTTTATTCCCCAGGAGAAGCTGGCTGGTTGAACTAGAGATGGAAATTCTTTCTTCTGACTGCTGAAATCATTACTTTTCCTTTTAAAGATTCAAGTGATTAGAAGAAACACCTCTCATTGTTGAAGGCAAACTTTCTAGTTGATTGAAGATGTTGATGTTAGCCATTAGCAATCTACTTACTAATGAAATATTCTCACAGTAACAATCAGGCCAGTGCTGCATGCTTAATCAAACAACTGGGTACCATAACCTGGCCAACTTGACACATGAACATGGCCCCAAAGCTAACATTCTCCACATACATGATTTGGAATTCTTCCATAAGGAAGATTTGTATATTTACTGCTTTGTTATTTAATCATATATTTTCATTACTTTAGACTCTTAGATGTTGTCTAGTTTTTAAAAACAGTGAGAAAATTTTGCTTGAGAAAAAATTCAGATTTGTACAGAGGATTAGAAATGAGAGTTTTCCCTCTTACTCTTCCCCATTTTGACTTATGGAAGAGGGAGCTTTTTAACATTTTAGAGTACTATTCTGGCTTCATTCTTCTCAGTATTCATTCGAAGTTGTATATTTGGTATTGAATGCAGAATATGCAATACCTGATTTAACTTGTATCTACTTCATGTATGGATGGATATTTAAATTACCTTCCATTTTTTATTGTCTTCAGTATTTTTTTTAAAAAAATAATGCTACAATGTTTATTCTTGCAAGTTCATTCTTTGTCTTTGTATGAGTATTTCTGTAACATAGAATTCAAGAAATTAAATTCTTGATATGCTGGGCTATTAGATTTACAAATTTGGTAAAAATTTCTGATTATCTTTTAAGAAGTTTGCTGCTATTTTAAACTACTCACATCAGTGTTTAAGAATATTACTTTAACCTTACTTTCACCAACATTGGGCATTATAGAGATTATGAAATCAATCTTCTTTTGGCCAACTGATGGAAAAAATTGCATTTGCCTTTACTTTGATTAGTAGTGCAATTGAGCCTTTACATTTGCTTTTTGGCTATTTTTATTTCTTCTGTTTTTATATATTCTATAACAATGTTCCCTTCCTACCCATTTTTCATTTTTCTATTGTATTTTCATTTTCCTAGATTTTTTATGTATGTTGCAAATATTTTCTCTTTATTTGTGAGAACTTTTATTTGTGCCTTGACTTATATAGTACCTTTTACTGCATTGAAGTTTAAATTTTATGTAGCCGCATATACTTTCTAGCTGCAGGAATTTCTCTTATTTATTGTTTGGCATTTAAGTATTTTCCAAATTTTAACTAATAACAATAATACTACATGTATATCTTTGTATATTTTTACATCTCTAGTTAGAGCCTTAGAATAAATTCTTTAAAGGAGATCTTCTAAGGCAAAATGTATATACTTCTTAAAGGGATTTGCTCTTAAGGAGTCTGCAATTTGAAGCGAAAAGGCACATAAAGAGCTCATCACTATAATATAATTCTATGAATGCAGCGATATTTGCTGCATCACAGAAACTCCATCCCTTTCTGTCTTTTCCATACTCTAGTTCTCTTCTAATGAAAAATAAAAAACAAGACACTCAGTGGATTCAAGGAGTGAAAAAAATTTGTCTGTATGTTATCTCTATTTCTACCTCACATCATACCTCAGATGAGTCTAATTTAGCTTTTTCCCCATCAGTCCATTAAAACTACTGTCCTCACCTTCCTTGAACTTTTGCCAGCAGTTGACATTGTGGCTTAGCATTCTTGGGCATTTTTTCCCCTTCTCTCCTTTAACACAAAAGCATTCTGGATTTTTTCCTATGATTTTGGCCACTTCTCTAGGTCATCCTCTTTGAAGTTTAAACTTTTCTACATGACAGTTACATGCTGAATCCTGGGACTTTTTTCTCTTCTTACACTATTCTTTCTCTAGACCTATTCAGGTTTCCATTAATTCCCATAAGCAGGCCAATCAGCAATAAAGATACTATATCCTAACTTGGTTTAAATGACCATATTCCTACAATAATTTTGTTTTTCAGACTCATCACTCAAAATTTTCAATCCCTTCTTCACAGCTATGCTGTCATTTTTCCCATTCCTGGTTCTTTTTGTTGTATCCTCCCACTGAGCTTTGCATTTGTCTTCCCCTCTTCCTGGCAGACTTTCTCCCCTTCTCTTTGTCTAGTTAATATTTAGTTAATACTTACACTTCAGTTCACAGTTCAGGCTTTGTATATTCAGAGAAGCCTTTTCCTATCTCTATAGTCAGGTTGAATAGCCCTGTTGTAGGTGCCAATAATATTGTGTACCTCTGCCTCATAATATCTATTTTAATTAAAATCTAATTTTTACATTATTAATTAATTAATATCTGTGTATCTGATTAGGCTCTAAGTTCACTGAAGGCTGAAAAGGCAGGCACTGTGCTTTTTTAAATTAAACTTTTTATTTTGGAAAGTAATCGTAGATTCACACGCAATTGTTAATAAATAATATAATGAAGTCTCACATACCCTTTACCAAATTTCCCTCAGGGGTAACATCTTGAAAAACTACACTACGGTGTTTTGATATTGATGCATTCAAGATGTAGAAATTGCCATCCCCACAAAAAACCATCATGCTATGTTTTTACTGCTATATCTATTTCTCTTCCACCCTCATCCCCATTCTTAACCCCTGGTAACCACTAATTTGTTCTCTATGTCTATAATTTTTTTCTTTTAAAAAATGTTACATAAATGGAATCATACTTAACCTTTGGGGATTGGCTTTTTTCATTCAGCACAAATATCTGGAGATTCATCTGTATTGTTGTGTTTATCAATTGTTCCTTTTTATTGCTGTGTAGTTTTCCATGGTATACAAATACCAGATTGCTTATTCATTCACCTACTGATGGACATTTAGGTTATCCCCCGGCTTTGACTAGTATGAGTAAATCAACTATGAGTGTTCATTTCAGGTTTTTGTGTAAACGTAAGTTTGCATTTCTTTGGGACTGATACCCAAGAGTAAAATTGCTGGGTTATGTAGTAGTTATATGTTTCGTTTTTTAAGAAACTGCCAAAGTGTTCCAGAGTGGCTGCACCATTTTACATTCCCGCCAATAATGTATCAGCGATTTATCTGCATCTTTTCCAGCATTTGGTGTTGTCAGTATTTTTTTTTTTATTTTAGCCATTCTGATAAGTGTGTAATGATATCACTGTGGTTTTCATTTGCATTTTCCTAATGGGTGATATTGAGCATCTTTGCATGTGTTATCTGTATATCTACCTTGATGAAATATCTCTCCTCTACTAGATCTCCACTCTTACTACCCTGTCTGGGGTAGTTTGCTTTTCCTTTTTGGTTATTATTCATCTTTGAATGAGTTGAATTATTTCTTGGTCAGCTCTTTGTAAGATGTTTGTATTAGTTTTCTATTGCTTTATAACATATTACCTACAACCTAGTGGCTTGAAATAACACATAGCTATCTTCATACATATCCTTGAATCAAACACTGGCATTGCTCAGCTAGGTTTGTGGTTCACAGTCTCAAATTCGATGTGTTGGGCGGCTGCACTCTCATCTGTGGCTCTGCAGAGGAAACCTTTTCTGAACTCATTCAGGTTGTTGAAATAATTCAATTCCTTGGGTTGTAGCTCTGAGGTCCACATTTCCTTGTGGACTATTTGTTGGGGACGGCTCTTGGCTTTCAGTAATTCCTCATATTTCTTGGTACATGAGCACTCCATCTTCAAAGCCAGTGATAAGTCAGAGAAACCTTCTTGTACTTCAAATCTCCGACATTTGCTTCTGCCAACCAGAGAAGAAACCCAATTTTACAGGGTTCCTGTGATTAAATTAGACTCAAAGAGATAATCTCCCTTTTGATTAACACAATATCAAATGATTAGTAACTTTAAATTAATCTGAAAAATCCCTTTGGTTGTTGGGTTGTTGTTATATCTCATCATACTCACAGTCCTGAGGATTAGGGTGAGAAATCTTGGGGGACCATTATAGAATTCTACATACTACAATGTCCATATAGGAGAGGGGCTGGAATCCTGTCTTTGGCAAGTGGTGATTCTCCCTGTTGAGACTGATATTTCTCATGATGCATGATTTTGAGTATGAATAAATTTTTTAGTCTTTACTTCTCACCAGTTACGAAGGTTGCTGTCAAATTTAGAATCTTTTTCTGGCACCTTGCCTCTGACAGACTATTCCTTGCTCAGCTTAATTTACTTTGCTCTTTTGTGATGCTGGATAGACAGTATTCTTCCTACAGAATGCACACATTTATTTCTAAGTATATGAGGTTATTTTTCCTATTATAAGTGGGTCTTCTAACTTGTGCAAGTGAAGCCTACTGATTTTCTGTATAGTAATTTTATATTCCAGTACTAAAATCTGTTTCTGTTTCTAGTAGTTTTTCCATTGATTGTTTTTAATGTACCAGAGAGACAATTATATCTTCTGTGAATAGAGATGGTTTTACCCCTTGAATTCCCTCCAATACATTGAGATGAAGTGAGCATTTTTGACTTATTCATGAGTTTTGTTCTATGTATTTGCTGCATATATGTATACATACCTATGTATACATATATGCTCATGTATTTGATCATGCTAAAGGTCTGTTTCCAGTTTTTCCATGTTGCTAATATGATTTGTTGTTGAATTTTGTCAATGCCTATTTAGAAACTGTGAAAATGATATGATTTTTCTAATTAGTCCTAATGTTAAATTTTATTAATTGATTTTCTAATATTATACTTGTTATAATGTAATATATTTTTAATGTGCTATTGGATTTTACTCATAATATTTTATTTAGGATTTTTTGCATTGATTCAGATGTGTGGTTGGTCTGTGGTTTTCTTTTTTCTTATTTATTTATTTTTAATTAATAATTTTATATGGTTTTCTTTTGTTGCTAATCTTTTTCACATGTTGATATCACTTTGTACTCAATTCAGAAGCATAATTTGGCAATTTTTAATGCTTTTTTCTGTATTTGGAATAGTTTAAGTAACTAGAGTTATTCATTATTATTGTTATTATTAGTCATTATTATTATTATTTGATCCTTAAAGATTTGATAGAAATCATTGAAATTAACTGGGCCTAAGCATTAAATTTTCATTTAGGTTTTCAAATTAGCTAGATTTCTGCATTAAGTAGTCATTTGTAATTTTAAAAAAATTCCTGTTTATCATTTATTCTTTTATTTATCTTTTTTATCATGTCAGCTAAGGGTTTATTTTACTGGTTATATCAAAGGATTTACTTTTAGTTTATTAATTTTATTTTTTCATTCCATTAGTTAGATATCCTTCATTAATTTGCATTTTTGTCAACTTTTTAATTTTGAAATACTTTCATAATTATAAGACAGTTACAATAATACAAACCCTGTACAGAGAACTCCAATTATCCCTATCTCCCCAGAACCAGACCCACTAATTTTAACATTTTGCATATTTACTTGCTGTCTATCTTTCTATCTATCTATTTATGTCTGTCCGTCCATCCATCCATCCATTTACTTAACAATTGAGTGTAGGTTGTAAACATCATGCTCCTTGAACACTTAACACTGCTATGTAGATGTCCTAAGAATAAGGCTTTTCAGTATATAACTACCTTAACTGCAGTTTTCATTCAAAATATTTAATGTTGTCAAGCTTACAGTATTCAATTTTTTTAATGTATCACAATGTCCCTTGAGCCTTTTCTCCTTCCTTGTTAGATTTCATCCAAGATGAAATATGGCATTTAATTGTCGTTTTCTCTTTAGTTGCTCTTTCTTTCTTTTTTGACTGTGGGAGCATATATACCAAAAAATGAAGAATCCCATCTCAGCCACTCCCAAGCATAACTTTCAGTGGGATTATTCACATTCACAATTTTGTGGTACTCACCACCTTCCATTACGACAATCTTGCCATCTCCCCAAACAGAAACCTTACACCATTATGCGTTAACTCCTCATTCTACCTCCAACCCATTCCCAGACACTAGCAACCAGTACTCTAGTTTCCCTCCCCATGAGATTGCATGTTCCCCCATATTTTCTTTGTAGTTACCACAAAACTTAAATTTAACGTTTGAAACCTATAAAAATCTCCTCTGCTTTGAAACCACCTTAACTTCAATAGGCTACACAAACTGTATTCTTAGAACCCTCTCACCCCAACTTCATGTAGTTTTTGTGACAAAATACCTATTTAGACATTGTGTCAGAAAGCACTGATCTATCATTACATTTTAGCATTTGCCTTTTAGAACCTGTATGAAGTAAAAAGTGGAATTACAAACTAAAAATACAGTAATGTCTGCATTTATATTAACTATGTCGTAACCCTCACCAGAGTTTGTTATTTCTTTATGTGACTTCAATGTATTGTTTATTATCCTTTCCTTTCAACTTCAGGACCCTCTTTTACAACTCTAGTAGGTTGGTCTATTGTTCATGAATTCCCTCAGCTTTTGATTATTTGGGAATATCTTAATTTCTCCTTCATTTTTGAAAGGCAGTTTTACTGAATATAGATAGAATTCTTGGTTGACATGTTTACTTTCAGCACTCTAAATGTGCCATCCCACTGCCAACTTGCCTCCTAGGTTTCTGATGAGAAATTAATGATTAATCTCATTTAGGTCCCTTGTATGTGACACATTGCTTTTCTTTTGCTTCTTTCAGATTCTCTTTATAGTGGGCATTCAACAGTTTAATTATAATATGTCATGGTTTTTGTCTATTTGGCCTTATCCTGCTTGGAGTTTCCATTATAGTATTTTAACCTCATTAATGATTTTTTCATTAATTTTTGAATTTTTTTTTTAGTGGCTGCTCTAGGATAGATAGATATAGATATAGATATAGATATAGATATAGATATAGATATAGATATAGATATAGATATAGATATAGATATAGATATAGATATATTACTTATCAGAATAATTTTCAGGTTGTTAAGCTAGTATCACCCCACCTCTGGTGGGTGGGGCATTGGCACATCCATGCTCGTCTATCTTGCCAGCACATCAGATCCTGTCAAAGAAGCTGATGAGGGAGAGAAACTGAAGGGGACTCCATGCCATAGAATTCATTTTGAATGTCAAGTTTATTTTTTGAGACCTGACATTCCTGCCTTTTTATTTTAATAAAATTGACTGGAGCTGGGATTAGGTTTTAATAAAATTGACTGGAGCTGGGATGGGTTAGCTCAGCTTGAACAAGTTTTGGGGTGTTGTGTTCTCCTTTTGGCTACTTCCTGCTGTGTCCAGCAAAGTTGGGTAGAATATTGCTTTGAGTTGAGCCGGAGTATTATTAATTGGGTTTGTAGGCTTCTTCTGCTGCAACTGGCTGATAGCAATGTTTTTGCTGCAACAGGAGTAGATTTTCAAATTTCTGTTGTAGTAAGAGTGTGTATTCAGAATTTTGTTGATTCGTCATGGCTGCTGTTGACCTGTGAACAAACTTTAGACATTGTGAGAGGCAAGGGTTTAGAAGGAAAATTAATAGGAAGATAATTAAGGAGGAGTGAGTTGTTAATAAGACCCAAGGGGCAAAGGAATGAATTGATGAAATCAGTTGTTATTTTTGGAGAGTTCAGCTTCGGGTTTCAGAGCTTTGGCATTTGGAATAATTTGAAAAAAGTTTAAAGTTTCTGAAAAACAAAATGCATAAAATGTTATATAGCATTAGATATTCTTTAGGGTTTTTAGGAACATTGTTGGTTGGGGGTTGCTGTATTGTAGCAGTGCATTATCTGGCTGAAGTTTGTGTAAGAGTAACCTCTAGAATAACCTCTCTACTTGATCTGAAATCTTTTAGCCATTGAAACTCTATTTTTTCCCCCTTTTGGTCAGTTCATTCATGTCAGGGCCAGGCTCATCTTTGGAGTTTATGTCTTACAGTGCCAGAGCCAGCTATGTTCTGTGATGCCAAGGTTAGTTATATTTCATGTTGCCAGTGCCAGTTTTTTAATTCCAGGGCATTATGTCCCATACGGGGGGAAGTTTAGAGTTTAGCTTGGAGAGAGGCCAATAGCAGAGATCTTTTGGAGGTGGTTTGAGCAACAGCAGAGATCTTTTGGAGATGGCTCTTAGGCACTAATTTTAAGTAGGTTTAGTTTATTATTATAGAAATGTTTCATAAGGGCAAGGCTTAAATAAGGCCTTGGCTACTTGGGGAATTCCTAATAGTTTTATTTTTCCCAGTCCCTCAAGGGACTTTCAGACACTTTTTCATTCTTTTTGCCTTAAATACTTTGAAATGTAGAGTATAAAACATTAACCTGTGCATAACATCAAGATTTTAATTTTTTAACCTTATATATTGATTTATCTTGATTTTAACTGTATTAGTTTTATCACATCTTTAATTGGAGTTTGACCTCTTTTAGTTTTTTTAATCATTGCTGTGTGGACCCATGCTAACTTTCAGAGCTGGAGAAATAAATTTGAGTTTTAGGTGTTATATAGACACTTAAAGTTTCAGGGAATTACTGGGCTAGAAAAAGTGTAAAGTACCTCAGAATTTAATGATGATAGTAAATACTTAAAATTTGAGTTTTAATCTTTATAAGTATTTATTTATTTTTTCCATGGGCAGATACTGGGAATCGAACCCGGGTCTCCAGCATGACAGGCGAGAATTCTAAGTATTTTTAAATGAAGCTTTTTCAGAAATAAAAAAAATTGGTTGTTTTATATTAAGAAATCATAGCAGAGGTTTTGTGTTATATTTTTATACATTTACCAGAGTTATGTTATTAACAAAGTAGATTATATATTTATTTGTTTAACTTTTCTTTTAAAGTTAAGCATGTATATTTTCAGAAAAATATTGGCACAAAGCAGCTGATAATTTGCTGTTTTTATGATCTGTAGCCTTTTTAAAATAATTAAAACCATGATTAATAGCATCATACCATTGCTTAACATTATATAGTTTAGTATCAGGATATAACATTGATAATGAGAATATTGTAAATTTTTTTAGGAATTTATACAATGTTCAAATATATATTTTATTTAAATTTAATTGATAACAAGATAGAAAAATTTTTAACTATTGTAATATGTCTCAAATATTTCTTATGCAATAGATTAAGTTATTTTAGTACCTTAGCACCTTATTTATACAGGGTGAAAGAACAAATTATCTGTAACAGTTTTTTCCTAACAGTGAGAAGACTTGTTTTCTGAAATAAAGGATAATGCCAGCATAAGCACTAATAAGGATATTATTCTGATGTAAACTATTTTAGACATAGTATTTGGATGATCAAAAAAATTAGTTTTCAAAATACTTTGTATTAAGAGCATACTAACAATCTATACTAACAATCCCTGTTAATAGAACACAGAGAAAACAACTCTAGTTTTGTATGAATATTCAGCTTAACACAAAAGCTTTCTTTTTTTTGAAATATATGATAAACAGATCTATTAAATTTTTGTTAGTACTGATTATGACAGAATTCACTTCCATAAACTTCTTTATAACTCTTTACAATTATTTTGTGACAGATGAAATTCATTTTAAAAAAATATTTTTGTTATGAACAACAAAGTGACATACCAGCATTCTTGACATAGTCATTCTTGACATACGAACATTCTTGACATGGTTACAATCACTGCCTCACAATATCATCACATAGTTGTGTATTCATCACCATGATCATTTTTTGAACATTTGCATCTCTCCAGCAAAAGAAAGGAAAAAGAAAAGACTCATACACGTCATGCCCCTTACCAATCCCTTCCATTGACCAGTAGTATCTCAATCTACTCAATTTTTTAACCTTTCTTCCCCCTACTATTTGTTTATTTTTTTATCCATGTTTTTACTCATCTGTCCATACCACAGATAAAAGGAGCATCAGACACGAGGTTTTCACAATCACACAGTCACATTGTGAAAGCTGTATCGTTATACAATCATCTTCAAGACTGGAACACAGCTCTACAGTTTCAGGCACTTCTCTCTAGCCACACTAATATACCATAAACTAAAAGGGTGATATCTATATCATGCATAAGAATAACCTCCAGGATAACCTCTCAACTCTGAAATCTCTCAACCACTGACACTTTATTTTGTCTCATTTCTCTCTTCCCTCTTTTGGTTGAGAAGCTTTTGTCAATCCCTTGATACTGAGTCCCAGCTTATTCTAGGAGATCTGTCCCTTGTTGCCAGGGAGGTTTACACCCCTGGGAGTCATGTCCCATGTAGAGAGGGGGAGGGCCCTGAGTTTGCTTGCTGTGTTATCTGAGAGAGAAAGAGTCCACATCTGAGCAACAAAAGAGGTTCTCTTGGGGTTGACTCTTAGGCCTAATTTAAAATAGGCTTAACCTATCCTTTGTGGGAATAAGTTTCCTGGGAAAAGCCCCACGATTGAGGGCTTGACCTATTGATGTGGTTGTAATCCCTGCTTGTGAGAATATCAGGAATTCTCCAAATGGGAAAGTTGAATTTCCCCTA
>PVIY010037394.1:0-24704 GCA_004026745.1 Myrmecophaga tridactyla
TCTATCTGTTTATCCTTTTCTAAATATTTGAGAGTGGGTGTATATATCATGCTACTCTCAAACATAATATTTCCTACAAACAAGGATATTTACTTATGTAACCACCTTTAGAATAGTTACAAAGTTCAAGAAATTTAATATTAATATAAAGCTTACAGTCTATATTCCAATTTTTTCCATATATCCCATATGTACTTTTGGGTCTTTTCTCTTCCATTGTTAGAAACATGTACTGCATGACTCTTTCAACTGCTTTTTTTATTTTTTATTTTTTATTTTTTACATGGGCAGGCACCGGGAATCAAACCTGGGTCTCCGGCACAGCATGTGAGAACTCTGCCACTGAGCTACCATTGCCCAGCCTATTTTTTTTAAATTGTGGCAACATGTGTCTAATATAAACTTTACCATCTCAACCACTCCCAAGCATACAATTCAGTAGGATTAATCATTCACAATGTTCTGCTACCCTCACCACCTTCCATTACCCAAATTTTCTAATCACCGAAAGCAGAAACTCGTGCATCCATTATGTTGTCCCCCTGTTCCCCCATACTTCCACCTGTGGTGACCTGTATTCTTTGAGTTTGCATATTCTAGCTATTATATATAAGTGAACTCGTGTTTTATTTCTTCATGTTTGACTTACTGTTTTCAAGGTTCATCAATATAGTGTCATATATTAGAACGTCATTCCTTTTTAAGGCTGTGTGATATTCCATTGTGTATGTATATATGTGTATATATATATATGGAAATATGTATATCTATATACAATATGGCTGTTCGCCTATTGATGGACATTTATAGTGCTTCCATCTTTTGCCCATTGAGTTCATAGTGGTGCTGTGAACACTGCTGTACAAATGTCTGCCTGAGTCCTTGCTTTTAATTCTTTGGGATTTATATCCACATGTGGCATTGCCAGGTGATATGGTAGTTCTATGTTTAACTTTTTGAGGAATGGCTAAACTGTTTTCTGTAGCAGCTTGCCATTTTGCATTCTGACCAGCAATGTTTAAGGGTTCCTGTTTTTCATCATCCTTCTCAGAACTTATTTCCATTTTTTTAAATAATAGCCACTCTTGTTTGTGTGAAGTCATATCTCATTGTGGTTCTGATTTAATTTCCCTAATAGCTAAGGAGTTGAACATTTTTCATGTGCATGTTTACAATGTGTATATCTTCTTTGGAGCAACATGTATTCAAGTTATTTGCTAACTTTTTAACTGGGTTGTTTGTCTTTGGTGTGGGGCTCTAGGACTTATTTATATTTTCTGGGTATTAATGCTTTTTAGATTTTTGGTTTTCAAATGTTACCTCCCATTGTATAGGTTGTCTTTTCACTCTCTTCATGTCCTTTCGTGTACAAAAGTTTTCAGGTTTGATGAAGTCCATTTATGTTTTTTTCTTTTGTTGCTTGTACTTTTGGTGTCATGCTAGAGTCCAGTACCAGATCCATCATCTTGATATTTTTATGATTAATTATAAAAGTTTTATGATTTGGTCTCCCACATTTAGGTCATTGATCTATGCTGAATTAAGTTTTGTATATGGTTTGAGGTAGGGAACCACGTCATTCTTTCACATGTGGATATCCAGGTTTTCCAGCACTGTTTTTTGAAGAGACTGTTCTTTCCCATTGAGTGAATTTGGCTCCCTTGTCAAAATTCATTTGGCCATAGATGTGTGAGTTTATTTTTGTGCTCTCATTACTATGCCATTTTCCTTGTTTATCCTTGTGCCAGTACTATGATATTTTGATTCTGTAGTTTTTTTATAAGTTTAAAAATCAAGAAGTTTGAATCCTTTGTATTTTTCTATTTCAAGATCTTTTTTTCTATTTGGGACCCCTAATCCTTCCATATGAATTTGATGATTGGCTTTTCCATTGCTATAAAGACAGCTGTTGTAATTTTGATTGAGATTGTGTTGAATCTGTAAATTGTTTTGGATAGAATTGCTATCTTTGCAATATTTGGTCTTTCAATCCATGAATACAGATGTTTTATTTATTTTAGGCCTTCTGTAATTTCTTTCAACAATTTTTTTTAGTGAGGTTAATTTTGTTTATAGATAGTTGATTCTTAATTTTTCTCAATATAGATGATTCTTTTTGTTGCTATAGTAAATGGGATGTTTTTCTTTCTTTCCACTTCAAATTGTTCTTTATACTACTTATAGAACCACTGCTGATTTTTGAGGGTTTCTCTTGTATCCTGCCATTTTGCTGAATTCATTATTTAGCTGTAATAGTTTTGTTGTGAAATTTTCAGGATTTTCTCTATATAGCACCATGTCATCTGCAAATAGGGAAAATTTTAGTTCTTCCTTTCCACTTTGGATGCTTTTTATTTCTTTTTCCTTTGTAATTGCCCTGGCTAAAACTTACAGTGGGCATGATAGTGGCTACAATAGGCATCATTGTCTTGCTCCTGATTTTATAGGGAACATTCTCAGTCCTTTACCATTTAGCATAATGTTAGCTGTGGGCTTTTCATATATGCTCTTTATCATCTTGAGGATGTTCCCTTCTATTCCTAGTTTTCCATATGTTTTTATAAAGAATAAATGCTGAATTTTGTTTATGCCTTTTCTGCATCGGTTGAGTTGAACATATATTTTTCCTAATAATGTGTGTATTAATTTTCTTACGTCAAACCTCTCTTGCATACTTGGGATAAATCCCACTTGATCATGGTATATAATTCTGTTCATGTGCTGTTTGATTTAGTTTGATAGCATTTTGTTGAATATTTTTGCATCTATATCCATAAGGGATATTGGTTTATAAATTTCTTTCCTCGTGGCATGTTTATCTGGCTTAGGTGTTAGGGTGATGTTGGCCCCATAGAATGAATTAGGGAGTGTTCTGTCTTCAAGTTTTTGAAATCTTTAATGCATACCACACAGTTTAGATATTGTGTTTCTTTTTCATTTGCCTCAAGACATATCCTAATTCCCTTTGTATCTTCTTAGAACTGCTGACTATTTAAGAATGTGTTGCTTACGTCCATATACTTTGAATTTCCCAGTGCCTTTCTAGATTTCATTCTATTGTGGTTAAAGAAGATACATCATATGAATTCAGTATTTTTATTGAGATGTGCTGCATCCTGGATAATGACCACATTCACTAGAGTAGATTATTCTGCTGGTGTTTTACATATGTCTGTTAAGACTAGTTTCCTAATATCATTCCTGTGTTCTATTTCCTTACTGATCTTCTGGATAGTTGTTTATCTTGTTGAAAGTGCTGTATTGAAGTTTCTTGCTATTAATATAGAATTCATTTCAAATTGTCAGTATTTGCTTCATATAGTTTGTGGCACTGATTAGGTTCAAATATTTATAATTGTTATATCTTCTTCTTTAATTGACTGTTTATCATTCTAAATCCTTCTTAGTCCTCGTAACAGTTTTTTACTTCAAGTCTTTCATCTGATATTGGTAAAACTACTCCAGCTTTCCTTTGTTTACTATTTGCATCAAGTATATTTTCTATCCTTTTTGCTTTCAACCTACTTGTGTGTGTGAATTTAAGGTAAGTCTTTCGTAAGTTATATATATTTGGTTCGTGCTTTTTTATCTAGTTTGCCAACATCACCCTTTTGAGTAGAGAGTTTAAACTATTTATATTTAATATAACTACTGATAGTACAGAACTTTTCTCTCCCATTTTGCTATTTTGTGCTTGTAAGTCTTAACACCTTTTTGACCCTCAATTCTTCTGTTGAGCCTATTTTCATTTTTATTTATTTTTTTATAGTGTATAATGTTGAGTCCCTCCTCATTTCCTTTTGTATCTATTTTCTCCTATTTTATTTGTGGTTTCCAAGTGGCTTAAATTTAGCATCCTAAATATGTAACAATCATGTGTGATTTATTTAACCTTGTTCTGTAGCATATATGCTGCTCCTATAATCCTCCATCAACTACCTTTTGTTGTTCTTGTTACAAATTACATATTTATTTACTGTACATCCCAGACCACAGATTTATCATTACTTATTATCCATATGTGTTTTTGGAACCTCTAATAAGTGAAAAACAAAATACAATAGTACTGGTATATGGATTATCGATACAGTTTCCTTAGCAGAAATTTTTATTTCTTTATTTCTCTCTGATTCACTGTCTACTGTCCTTTCCATTTAGTCTGAGGAACTCTCTTTATAGCATCAGCTGTAGGTCAAATGTAGTAATGACAGACTGTCTCAGCTTTTGTTTATCTGGGAATATCTTAATTTCACCCTTATTTTGTGGAAGACTCTTACCAGATATAAAATTCTTAGCAATTATTTTCTTTCAATACTTTAAATATTTCATCCCACTACCTTCTTAGCATTCATGGTGTTTGATGAGAAATTGGTACTTAATCCTGTTGGATATCCCCTAAACATAACACATTGCTTTTATATTGCAACTTTCAGAACTCTGTCTTTGTTCTTGGTATTCAACAGTTTGACTTACGATGTGTCTGGTCATGGTTCTCTTCAAGTTTATCCTGTTTGGTGTTTGTTGTGTTTCTGGAATGTATATATTCATGCCCTTAAAAATTCCATTCTTATGACTCTCCTCAAACTTTACCATGTCCCCTGCAAGAAATTCTGCAAGTAATATTACTGGAATGTCTCAAGACATCATGGTAGCTCCTCCTCACTTTCAGTGAAAGTGTTTCTGTTCTCATACTCTCAGACATTTATTCAGTTCCTTTATCCTCTTTCATTGCTATTTCTAAATTAACAATGAAAAAAACTCTTGTCTGGCTTCCATTTGTAAGCTGTATCTCAACTTGCAAAGTTACACCACCTAAAAAGAAATGCACCTCAAGATACTACCTCCTGGGCAGCTGCCATGGCTCAGCAGGCAGAGCTCCGACCTGCCATGCTGGAGGTCTGGAGTTCGATCCCTGGTGCCTCCTGCCCATATGCAAATTTAAAAAAAAAAAAAAAGATACTACCTCCTCAAAAATATAAAAATCACAATTTCTCTAGTCTCCAATGTTAATGGAGCCACTAAAAATCCAGGAGTTGATTTTTCACATGCCCTTTTACAAATACACAAATGCAATCAAACTTTGTATTATCTGTACACTGAGTACTATTAGAATCCTTCATTTCCTTTATAATTTGCACCCTTTCCTAGCCCATGCTCATTATCTTTCAGTGTCAGTTTCAATGTCTATTCTTTAGAGTATCCTTCACTGAACCCCTTATCTGTTAACCTTCCCCTTCCCTGCCCTGGTGCCTAAATTAGAACTCTATTATTCCTTCCAGCCACTCAGGTAATTTCACTGTGCATTTATTCATTTCTTTATTTATGGCCTTTAACCTCCACTAATGTAATTTCAGAAAATCATCTTCTGAATTCTGAGGTAAGACAGTTTTCTATATGATTATTACCAATTAATTGTAAACCAGCAAAATTCCATGTTCATAATAATATTACCCACTTTTAGATGACTTGCCTCCAAATACCTTCAAAGTACCTCCAATTAAACTTTAATATGTAACATACTGTTCTAGTTTGCTAGCTGCTGGAATGCAATATACCAGAAACAGAATGACTTTTAAAAGGGGGAATTTAATGAGTTGCTCGTTTACAGTTCTAAGGCTGAGAAAATGTCCCAATTAAAACAAGTCTATAGAAATGTCTAATGTAAGGCATCCAGGGAAAGATACCTTAGTTCAAGAAGGCTGATGAAGTTCAGGGTTTCTCTCTCATCTGGAAAGGCACATGGTGAACACGGTCAGGGTTCCTCTCTCATCTGGAAGTGCATATGGTGAACATGGCGTCATCTGCTAGCTTCTTCTTCTGGCTTCCTGTTTCATGAAGCTTCCCAGTAGGCATTTTCCTTCTTCATTTCCAAAGGTCACTGGCTCATGGACTCTCCGCTTTGTGGTGCTTCTCTTTCTGAATCTCCCATTCTCCAAAATGTTTCCTCTTTTATAGGACTCCAATAAACCAATCAAGACCCATGCAAATGGCTGGAGACATGTCATCACCTAATCCAGTTTAACAACCACTCTTGACTAAATCACATCATCCAGGGAGATGATCTGATTAGTTTCAAGCATACAGTATTGAATAGGGATTATTCTACCTTTATGAAATGGGATTTTGATTGAAACATGGATTTTCCAGGGGGCGTACTTCCTTTCAAACCAGCACACATACATTATGTCTATAAGTTCTGATGACAATTCTCTCCAGAACTCACCATAACCCGAATAGATTGGAAAAGCCAGTGGGGTGAAGACTTTATTGAGAATTGTATCACTACAAGCTGAAGTTCAAGCTTCTCTTTCTACTTCGTGCAAAACATTACTTGATGGGAGATTCTTTCTATGCTGATGATACCCTGCTTACACTTATAATAGAAAGAATATACCTTGATTAACTTGGGTGCCAATCAAGAAAAATGTAATCAAGCATGACTTAACAAAATATTTTCCTTCTAATTAGCTAACTCATATAGATGCAGTTAAGGAGAACAGATTATGTCCTTTAATTTACAATCTTTCTCCAAGTCTCAAAAGCAAGCTTTTTGCCTTTTCTCAGAGGCTTCACTGTGGTGAATTTTATTATTATGGTCCTTAAAGATAAAATAAGGATACAATTAACTTTATTGCCTTTTAATTCTAAGAGATCTTGCAATCTAACAATGTTTTCTCAGGCTGTGAGAATCAGTGTGATTATATAAGTGTAAACATTTCTGATAAAATACATTTATGTATATGTACTCAAGGAAATTGATTATTTTCAGGGTTCTGTAGTGTGTATATCTTATCACCATGTGAGAGAAGGCCCCAGTATTGGTCTTTTCAGGTCAGAATTAGCTGATATCCTAAGGACTGTAAAATCTTTTAAGATTCAGAATTGTGTGGACTCCTGGAAGAAAGCACCATCTTTCATTATTGATTTTACTGTGAATAGGATGTGTTTCAACTATTTTTTAATAATATTGAAAGCTTGAAATATTAGGATATATCTCAAGATATTAAAAAAAATTCTGAAGAAAAATCAACAAAATAATTTAAAGTACAGAAATTTTCTAACCAAAATATTATCTTTTTTCTTTCTTTTTAAAGTGTATTCTTCTGAAAAAAATATGGTACAGTGTATGTTTTTGTTGTAACAAACATGGTAGGTGATCAAGCATTCAATCCTCAAGATTCTCTTATAAGTTCTCATGTTGTTTTTTTTTTTTCAGGCTAACTGCACAGCAAAATTCTTAAGATAAGTGATGATCTCTTTTTGTTAGAAATGGATATATATTGCCTGTCAACTTTTGAGCCAGGCCTGTCTAAGGAATAGAGTTGTACTGGCAAATAAAACAGACAGTTTGTCAGTTGTAGTGGAAGGTAACAGCTAGTTTGGAAGACACCATTTAGGGTCATAACTACAAGGGTAATTTGTGTACATGTTCCTGGAGAACATTGGTTGAGAGGAGAAACTCTCAGATAGTACAGATATTGTAGCCAATACCTGAAAAATATAGTTGGGCAAGTCTTAAAATTTAAAATACTGGTTAAGATAGGAATAGTTTTAGAGCTTTTTTCTGGGCAAAGATTTATGTGTAACATTTCTGAGACTCATAGAACCTGCTATGCTCTGAAACAGGATAGCAGACAGGACAGCAGTTGAGTGGGGTGGACTGGACTAGAGAAGGTGGCAGACTAGAAGATTTCAGGGACTAAAGGCCATTGTTGATTCCAGATCCTCTGACGAAGCCTGGTAGAAAAGTGGAAACCCACTGTCGAATTTAAAACTGGAGAGAGAGATGATTGTATTTATATTTGTATGCACGTCTTCCTAGCAGCATGGCATGACGTGATGAAGAAAAACACTGTTGAACTTTAAGAACTATCTGAAGGTTTTCCTGCATGGGGTATTCATACAGAAACTGAAAGGAAGAAATGGATGGATAAGACAGATGAGAAGAAGACAGAATTAACAAAATAATTATTTTCTCTCAGCTGTTATTGAGCATAGTTAATATGCCAAGCACTGTGCTAGATGGTGATATGCAATCTTGAAAAAATTACAAACTGTGTTAGAATATGCACCCAGAATATGGAGTTTTAGAAAAGGACTGTAGAAAATGCCTGTTTCGGGAAGCATTATTTAAAAATTACCAGAGTAATGATCATGAGGAATTAACCTAGAAATGTGTACATGGTAATTGAGGTGTAGACGGAGAATAGAGGGGAACTTTCCACATAGAGGGAGCAGCACTCACTAAAGCAATTAGATCCATGATTTATAGGGGGCAGTTACCATGTGGAACAGGAGGGGGTTTGTGCCAGACATTGCTCCTAGGTTTTGTCACTGAATCATGGAGTGATGGTAAGCTTACTCTCAGTGGTTTGCATTTTCATCAAAGAGCAATGGTGTTGAGTCCTCTTTGTCTCCCCTCAACTAGACTAAGTGAGACTGTGTCTACTTTCACATAAGATCTTCTACTGATTATCAGGGTAGTTATCATCATTTGCTTCTCTCATACACAGAGGGAGTGTATTTCTGATTCCAGACATACCAGTCTATACCTGGAGGCAGTCCCTCCTCCTCATTCTGCTCCTTAGACTCAGTTATCCCACTTCTTAGCCATCTGCTAATCCTACTAGAAGCTCGACATGGAAATGTCAGGTCTGCACCCTGGTTACTTTTGTTCTAGCCCTCTGGCACTGAGTAATGTCTAACTGCCCCATACCTGATCCCTCCTGGCTTTCCCAGTATTCTCTGAGGTAAAAGACACCACCCTTCAGCTAGGAGTCTTATAGCAGGAGCATTTTCTTTCTCTAAAGTTACATTGAAGGAGAGGCTTGGAGAAGCTTGATGCCAATCATTATGTCCAGTGCCTATTCATGTTCTCTATTTTTTCTCTTAATTTTTATGATTAGAAGTAGTAGTAGATTCATGTCCCATCATTTTTTGTTGATGTTTTTAATTTTCCAA
Organism: Myrmecophaga tridactyla; assembly: GCA_004026745.1. Taxonomy (NCBI): domain Eukaryota; kingdom Metazoa; phylum Chordata; class Mammalia; order Pilosa; family Myrmecophagidae; genus Myrmecophaga; species Myrmecophaga tridactyla. The sequence goes on from PVIY010037394.1 coordinate 8,962, forward strand.
ACTAACATCCTCCTTTCCTTCTTTTCCCCATTCTCAGTAACCTCTAATTTACTTTCAATCTGCAAATTTGCCATTTCTAGTCTTCTCTTCTAACTAATACCATATAATATCTGTCCTTTTGTGTTTTTTTTTAATTTTTTAAAAAATATAACAACATACAAACACAAACATGCTCACTATATGATCATTCCATTCTTGGTATATAATCGATAACTCACAATCTCATTGCATAGTTGTATATTCATCACCACAATTACCTTTCAGAACATTTGCATCAATCCAGAAAAAGAAAGAAAAAGAAAAAAGAAAAAAATTAGTACATACCATACCCCCGCCCCCTCCCCCTCACTGATCACCAGCATTTTGGTCTACTAAATTTATTTATTTGTACCCCCTATTATTTTTTATTTATTTTTAATCCATGTGTTTTACTCATCTGTCAATAAGGTAGATAAAAGGAACATCAGAAACAAGGTTTTCACAATCACACAGTCATATTGTGAAAGCTGTATCATTATACAATCATCTTCAAGAAACATGGCTACTGGAACACAGCTCTACATTTTCAGGCACTTCCCACCAGCCTCTCCATTACACCTTAACTAAAAAGGTGGTATCTATATAATGCATAAGAATAACCTCCAGGATAACTGCTCAACTCTGTTTGGAATCTCTCAGCCATTGACACTTTATTTTGTCTCATTTTGCTCTTTCCCCTTTTGATTGAGAAGGTTTTCTCAGTCTTAGTGCTGAGTCCCAGCTCATTCTAGGATTTCTGCCCCATGTTGCCAGGAAGGTCCACACCCCTGGGACGTGACTTCCAGGGGTGTGGACCTTCCTGGCAACATGGGACAGAAAGGGGGGGGGTGGGCAGTGAGTTGGCTTGTCATGTTGGCTGAGAGAGAGAGGCCACATCTGAGCAACAAAAGAGCTTCTCTGGGGTTGACTCTTAGGCCTAATATCTTTTGCAGGATTAAGTTTCATATGAACAGTCCCCAAGTTTGGGGGCACAGCCTGTTGCTTTGGTTGTCCCCCACTGCTTGTGAGAGTATCAGGAATTCTCCACTTGGGGAAGTTGAATTTTTCCCCTTTCTCACCATTCCCCCAAGGGTACTTTGCAAATACTTTTTATTCACTGTTAAGATCATTCTGGGATTTATCAGGACATCACTCTGGACAAACCTACATCCTTTTGTGTTTTACTTACATCACTGAGCATGTTTTCAAGATACTTTCCATGTTGCAAAGTATCTTGAAAAAAAAAATTTCTCGTGGCCAAATTTACTCCATTGTTGGTATGTACTACATTTTGTTTCTCTGTTCATCCATTGATGGACACTTGCATCATTTCTCCCTTCTGGCTCTTGCAACTAGTGCTGCTATAAACATTGATGTTTAAATATCTGTTTGAGACCCTATTTCCTGTTTGAGTATATATCTGGAAGTAGAATTGCTGACTCATGGTAAGTCTAAATGTAGCTTTTTGAAGAACTGCCATATTGTTTCCTTCAGTGGCTGTATCGTTTTACATTCCCACCAACAATGCTTTTTCAATTTCTCTACATCTTCAACTCCTGTTATTTTCTGTTTTTAAAATAATAGTCACCCTCATGGATATGAAGTGGTATCTCATTGTTTTTGCATTGCATTTCCTTAAAGCTAATGATGTTGAACATCTTTTCATATGCTTTTTGTTTATTTTTATGTCTTTGTAAAAATGTCTATTTGGATCACATTCCCATTTTAAAATTGGATTATTTTTCTTTGTATTGTTGCATTGTAACCATTTTTATATATTCTGAATATTTAAGCTTTCCAGTATGTGTTTAGCAACTCTTTATTCCCATTCTGTACTGTATTACTTTCTTGATAATTTCCTTTGATGCACAGAAGTTTTTACTTTGATGAGGTTGAATTTATCTATTGTTTTCTTTGTTGCTCATGCTTTTAGTATCATGTGAGAATCCATTCCTGATCATGAAGATTTGCCCTTGTTCTAGTTTGTTAGCTGCCTGAATGCCATATACCAGAAATGGAATGACTTTTAAAAGGGGGGATTTAATAAGTTGCTAGTTTACCGTTCTAAGGACAAGAAAATGTCTCAATTGAAATAAGTCTATAGAAATGTCCAATCTAAGGCATCCAGGGAAAGATACCTTGGTTCAAGAAAGCTGATGAAGTTTAGGGTTTCTCTCCCAAGTGAGAAGGCACATGGTGAATGCAGTCAGGGCTTCTCTCTCAGTTGGAAGGGCATATGGTGAACATGGCATCATCTGCTAGCTTTCTCTCCTGGCTTCCAGTTTCATGAAGCTCCCCGGGATGCATTTTCCTTCTTCATCTCTAAAGGTCACTGGCTTGTGGACTCTCTGCTTTGTGGTGCTGCAGCATTCTCTGCTCTCTCTGAATCTCCCATTCTCCAAAATATTTTCTCTTTTATAAGAACTTCAGAAAGTAATCAAGACCCACCCAAATGGTGGAGACACACCTTTGCCTAACCCAGCTTAACAACCACTCTTGATCAAATCACATCTCTGGGGAGATGATTTAATTACAGTTTCAAACATGCAATACTGAATAGGGATTAGAAGAAATGGCTGCCTTTCAAAATGGGATTAGTATTAAAACATTGCTTTTCTAGAGCACGTACATCATTTCAAACCAGCACAGCCCCTATCATATCTTCTACAAGTTTTATATTTTTAGCTCATATTTAGGTCTTTTATCCATTTTGAGTTTTTTTTGATATATGGTATGAGGTAGGGTTCTGGCTTTATTCTTTTGCCTGTGGATATCCAGATGTTCCCATAACCATTTATTGAAGAGACTCACTCCCCATTTCATGTACTTGGTAACCTTTCAAAAATCAATTGTCTGTAGATATGTGTGGGTTTGTTTCTGGAATTTTATTTTATTCCATTGATCTATGTGTCTGTCTTTATGGCAGTATCACATTATTTTGCATACTGCAGCTTTGTAGTACAATTTGAATTTGGAAAGCTTGAGTCCTCCAACTCTGTTTTTCTTTTTCAGAATTTCTCTGGCCTCTATACTTCATACAAATTTGAAGATTGATTTTTCTATTTTGACTAAAGAGTTTGTTGGAATTTTGATAGGGATTGTATTAATCTGTAGATCACCTTGTGTAATAATGACATCATAACAGTATTCTTCCATTCCGTTAACATAGACTATCTTACCATTTATTTAGGTCCTCTGTTACTTCCCTCACTAGTGTTTTGTAATTTTTAGTGAACAAGTCTTTTTCATGTTTTGTTAAATTTATTTCTACATATTTTGTTCCCTTAAGATTTTATTGTCCATTGTAAACAGAATTGTTTTCTTAATTTCCTTTTTGGGGTGTTAATTGCTAATAGGAAAACAATTGATTTATTTGCTTGTTGATCTTGTACACTGCCAGTTTGGTTAACTTTTTTATTAGATATAATAGTTCTCTTCTTGATACCTTTGGAGTTTCTAAAAGTAAGATCAATTTGTATACAAACAGGTAGTTTTCTTCTTTCTTTGCAATTTGGATATCTTTTATTTTCTTTATTGCCTAATGTTGCTGGCTACAGCTTCTAGTATAATATTGAGTAACAGTGATGAAAGTGTCTTGTTTTGTTCCTGATAATAAGGGGACAGCTTTAAGTATTTCACCACCGAGTATGAGAGTAAGTGTTTTATTTTCCCATAAATGGCCTTTATCATGTTAAAGTTCCATGTCTCATCATTTTTGATTTTCAGTGAATCACTGACTTTAGGCTCAAATGGGCAGGTCCTCTTTTTATTCCTGCTTCACAGAGCTGTAAATGGAAGGATAGAGAGATCGGGTCATCCAAAAACTCTCCCTTGCCCATTCCACTCTTGATTTTCCAGCAGACTGCCCTGTAATAAAAAGGCTTTTGAAGGTCAGTGCTAAACTCTCAACTCTCTTTCAACATTCATGGCCTGCATGACATAGACTTCTGTTAGTACCCATTTTGAAATATGCTGCTAAGTTTGAAATATATACTGATTCTGCAGTGACATAGTACTGGTCCTTTTTATTTCTTTTTCTGAGATCAGGTAGCAATATTTTCTGAGCTCAAGGAATTTCCCTTCCTAGTGCTGACAAAAATAACTCTGTACATAAGATAGAAATATCTGGATCATCTGGTAAACTTTTCTAATGTATATAGCCCTAGGTTTCACTCCTATTTAAAATGAAAATATAATTTAAGCTGCCATTCACCCCATCCTTACCATTTTGCTATGGATCATGACAGTTTCCAGCATTCAAGCTGGTAGCCCTAAGATATGTGAAAAGAAGTTGCAACCTTCTAGGTCTTCTGATTGACTTATCCATCACAGTCTCTCTTAGAAACCATAGAAAGGAGATCCAGTGTCTGATTTGTCCATAATTCTGTTCAGAAACTGATTAAGGCTGATGAGACTGTATCACCTGTTCCCTGCATCAGGTGCCCAGAACAGATTTGAACATGTGAGTCAATACTGGATCCCATTTAACTCTAAAGAGGGATGATACTAAAACTGCAACAAGAAGATCCTTCATGACCCAAGACTTCTTCTGGATACTAATTGTTCAGAGTCATTGAGCTTCATTCACCATCTCTGATACTCATCTTGGACAGCAGTGAAGACCCTGTCATCCTTCCCTCCTTTTGGGAGAGGAAACCATTATGGGCAAGTAGGGGTCACAAGAAAGAGGAGAATCACATTAGTTTTCTCTGTGATTCCTGGCAATTAAAAGGAAGGACCACTCAAGGAGTCAGTGAGTAAGAGATGGGAGGATCTACCCTAATTGACTTCCTTAAAAGGGAGTCTAGTATCCCTGATGGGCTTTAGCTCTCTCCATTCTGCCAGTACATTCCTGCCCTGGGGCAACACAGCAGAGTTACTGGTTTCCTTCCACACAGTCCTTCAACTCCTCACCTAGAGGGAAGCTTGAGCTGTCATGTATTGGGTTTTAAGGGTTGTTTACTAAATGTTCAGGAGGTTTGTGAGATACTTGTTAAACCCTTGGCATTTGAAATTGGTCATGGTGTAGGTACATGCCCTGAGGATGTCAGCAGATACTATAAATCCACGGACTTTTTCTTTTTTTGTTTATGGAGCCACGTTACTACCACACACTACCATAGGGCCTCAATGATCCTCCTCTCTCAAAGACCACAAAATGAGGTTTCTTGCCAATCATTCATGTTGTCATGACACCAATTCCTACAATTCATTCATATAACACAGATAACAGTAAGAAAATACTGATGTAAAAATCAAATATACTAATAATTAGGACTTCAAAATAGAGTTATAAGAATAGGAGTAAAAGATTTTAAGGTAAGAGAAGAAAGAAAATTAGCAGAGTTCAGAAACTTAATGAGAAAGCAAAAGAGAGCCATCTCAAAATATAAAAGAGGAAATATTGATATATAAAAGAAAGGAAAACATCTAAAAATACATATAGAGGGAAGACATGCTTGAAAATGGGGGAAAAGAAAAAGAAATAAGTAAAACATTTTGAAATGAGTAGAGAGTAGCTGAAAGCTATTGAGGATAGATCCAAAACTTATAAAATCAATGTTGCTAGTAAAAATAACAGTGAATATGATGAAGAATTTTATAGCTTAATTCATTAAGAAATTAAACTTAATTTTAGAGTTTTGGAATGCTGTGTGTGGATAAAGAAGTATAAAACAGTAAAATTAGCAATTTCCCTGCACACTGTAATTCAAAGATAAATATTTAGGACCAAAAAAAATTGTTTTTTAAGCCAAATTTATACTGACAAGTTTACCCAATTAGATAAGGTACTGGAGAATGCCTACAAAGTCTTCAGGGAAACTAGTTATAAAATTATAAACCTGTAAATTCTCACATATCAACACAAGAGATGGACTTAGAGAATTCTTGTATGTAAGTGCTACTCTTAGGTGAGCCAAAAATAATTTATATGGTCAAATGCAAACTGTGCCAGTGGGATTGTATTAAGTGAAGGCAGTCAAAGCAAACTCATTTCATAATGGACTCCAGTTTGGAGTCAGTAGGAACTATGTCATGAAATGGAGTTTAAATGTATTACAAAAAACATACCTACTTTTTTGGTTTGCTAAAGCTGATGAAATACAGTATATCGGAAGTGGACTGGCTTTTAAACAATGGGAGTTTATTAGCTCAAAGGTTTACAGTTCTGAGACTGTGAAAATGTCCACATGAGAGCATCAACAGCAGATACCTTCATCCTAAAAAAAGGAGGAGGTGCTCCCAGACTCCTCTCTCCAATGGGAAGACACAAATGGTGTCTTCTTCTCTCCCGTGTTTTGTTGCTTTCAGCTTCTGGCTTCTTCCCTCTGAGCTTCTCTAGCTTTTCTCTTTCAGCTTCCCTGTGGCTTTTATTCTGACTCTTATTCTCTTATAAAGAATTCCAGTGAGAGGATTAAGAGACATCTTGGGAGGGCCACAGTGGCTCACAAAGACCCAGGTTCGATTCCTGGTACCTGCCCATGCAAAAAAAAAAAAAAAAGACCTCTTGAATGAAGTCGGTCACATCTCAACTTAAAATCCTACTCACCAAAAGCTTCTGCTTATAATGGGTCCACACCCACAGGAATTGATCAGCTTTAAGAACATGCTTTTCTGGGGTACATATAGCTTCATGCTCTCATTGAACAGCATTAGATTTGTGGCCAGACTCTAGGGTTCACACTCAAGGATCCAGGCAGCAGCTGGACTCTCAATCTCTAGGGCACAGGCTCAACCCCCTCAGAACAATAGGGTCCTGCTCTGAAGGCTGCAGCAGCAGCACTGCCCATGAACAATGAAGCAGTAAAGCCCTCCACAATCTTCCAGGAATTTGTGAGCCCAGGGGTGGCAACCCTCTTCCTGTACGACTAGGTGGAAGACTTACCCTCTGCAAGATCCAGGACAGACTTGCCCTTTCCACATACATGGGTGGCTCCACTCTCTTGGGCCTCGGTGTCTTTGTCCCAGACCTCAGCTTCTGTGATTCTGCCTTTGTTGAAGTAGTTTGTCCTTCAACCTGTCCCTTTTAATCTTGATTGGCAGTGGTTCTCTTCATACAGATCCCACAAAAAAACTTGGTTTCTTCATGCTGCATACTGGGGCCTCAACCATCAAAAAAATAGTACTTCCCACAGATTCTTTCTGAATAACTGTGTTTTGAATCCTGACTTGTGCTGAAATGGCTAACTGGTTTTATGTTCGGTTAAATTATCACAAGGGATACTATTCTCTGGGGACTCACTTTCTAGATGCTCAGAATTTTCCAAATCATCAATTTCCAATTTCTTTATACCCAAGAGCTCAGTTCTTAGCTTCTCCCTTTCCTCTTATATTTTACTGTAAACTGCAAGGAGAAGCCAGGCTACACTTGCCACATTTAGTTTGGAGATCTCCTCAGCTAAATATCCAACCAAACTCATTGCTTTCAAATTCTGACTTCCATCCAACACCAGGAGTGAATTTTGCCAACTTCTTTGCCACTTTAAAACAAAGATCACCTTTCTTCCTAATGATTCATCAGAAGTACCTTTAGCATCCATGATATTCCAACAGTCTCATCAAAGAAATCTATGCTTTTTCTATCAAATGCCTCCCAATTCTTCCTTGAAAATCTCCCCCCTTGTCCATTTATAAAGCCATTTCAGCATTTTTGGTATTTGCAGCTTCATCATCCCATGCTTCTTACCAAAATCTGTTTTGGTTTGCTAAAGCTGATGAAATGCAATATACCAGAAATGGACAGGCTTTTAACAATGGGATTTATTAGTTTACAAGTTTATAGTCCTGAGGCTGTGGAAATGCCCAAATCAAGGCATCAATGGGATGATAACTTCCTGAAGAAAGGCTGCTGGTAACCTAAGACTAATTGGTCACATGGGAAGGTACATGCTAGCATCTGTTGATCCTTCTTTCCTGGTTTTCATAACTTTTTCTTGATTAAGCCTTCACGTGGTTCCTGGAAACCTTTGAATATTTTCCAGGGTTATGATTTTGACAGCTTTTGCTCTTTTAGGCATTGTTTCTCAGGAAGTATGAACCATAAGAGCTTCCTACTCCTAATATTTTTGCTGATATAACTATCTGCACATTTTTAAAGGTAAGAATCTTCCATATCACATCACACCTTCTAAGGCAATAGATTTTAAAGGCCTCTGCACCTTGAAATTGTCTGTTGTGTTTTAAATTACGATGTCTAGGACCCCTTATAAGAGATTCTGATTTAATTGTTCTTGGTTGTAATGTGGGCATTCAGCATTTAAAAGATCCCAAGATGATTTGGGTAGGCATCAAAGTTTGAAAACCACCTCTATAAGGAAGTGGAAACCCCCAAAAGGGCCTTGCTAATCACAGTTTGAGGTACGTGTGCCCCCCAGTATCTGCACGTCCCAGGAGTTTGGCAGAAAAACCGAATCAAAGGGCCCACCCCCCACTTACTGAATCAGGGTCTGAATTTTTATAAGATTGCAGAGATTCATATGGATGTTAAAGTATGAGCAGCATTGGTTCTCAGATGTCTTCAAGTTTCCACATAATTGTGCAAAAAATGAGGATATTGCCATGGCTTTGTCCTGTTCCTATACAAAAGGATCTCTGCTTAAAAGAAAGTATAGATGGTTGCCAAGAAATATTATAGCCAGTTATTTTGCCTACATTGACCTTGGTAGCAGGCTTTGTTCTGTCCTGAACTGTTTCCCTTGCTTTTGGATATTGGATTAAAATGAAATATTACTAGGTTAAGATATTGAATGATATAGCCACTATTAAGAATACAAACAGGAATGTCCTCCCTGCTCTGTTTCTTCATATCCTCAACTCCACTTCCCAGAGGTAACTTTTTTCAATTTTTTTAATGCTTCTTTGTATATCACAGTTTTTTGATAATGTTTTCATTTTTTAATTTTACCTTTCCTGATTTATACACAATCTGTAGGTATCTTTGTGTTTCAAAAGATAAGTACTTATGATTCCACACTGTATCTGCCTAGCCCCAATCTTTTCCCAAATTAATTTTGATTGTTGTTAATTTAGTGGTTACATAACTTTGTCTATTGTTATTAGTGTCTATATTATTATATTTATTGCTCTTTGTTGTCACTAAAAATTATTTTTCTGGAATCAGTATTTGTGTTATGTCATTTTTCATTTTTATTGTATCCATCATATATCAGGCCTAACATTCCAAAATAATTATAGAATTACTCCCATTATTTCACTCTACCAAATTCATTATAATCTTTTATTTCTGTTTTGTTTTTCACCTGGGAATTCTTGCAGCTCTCCGTATTCGACTGGATAAGAATATGGAGGGCTGCAAGAATTCCCAGGTGAAAAACAAAACAAATAAAAGATTATAATGAATAATATTGGTGGAGGACCTTGATCCTGGTACATCATTTTTCATGCCATTGCAGCTTCTTTTCTTCTGCCTCAGATTGGTTTTCCTGTTTGAGGAATCCCTGGTCTCCCCAGTTTTGATTCTTCTTTTCTTGTACTAAATGTTTTGTAGTAACATTCTCATGACTTGTGAGTAGGTGGGGAATTGGTTATTAGCATGGATGTTGAACTGTTCTTGTTCTGTCCTCAGTCATTCTGATGACTTGCATGGGTAGGAAAGCCCACACAAAATGATGTTAATAACAAATCTAAATAAAACAACCTTATTGTTCTCTCAAAATTTTCAAAAAGCTTTCTTTCATTGTTTTTATGCTAATACCTGTGTTTACATATATGTTCTCTATATTTTTTTCATGTAGACTTTGGGTCTTCTCTTTGTATCACCATTTCTGAAATGGGTCAGTACTGTTCTGTATCAGTTTTCGCTTCATTCTCCTTATATATCTTCATCATGATACTAGTCATGACTCTACAACCCTGTCTCAAGTGTCTGACAAGTGTTTTATATTCCCAGTAGGGTTAGACCAAATGTGGTGCCTCTTCTTGAGGACAGAAGGTTTGGGTGCAAAGGTATCTTTATAACCATATATCACATAGTTCCCTGTATAGTGTTATGCGTCTGTGTTTTGTGTGTCCTCACCCCTGCAGGATCCACATCACAGAGCCTGTATTCATCAGAGAGACAGATGGGTGGTGTTGGGGCAGGAAGCTGGCAGGAGGAATTGAATTTTCCTGGAGCACTTTCAGTCCAAAAGCTGTTCATGAGCCCACAGTTACTTAGTCTGGGCCATGAGTACTTTTCTCCTAGGTAAGGTCACACCTAGGGAGATCTTAAGTCCTTACTTTACCTTGAATGGTGCCCAGTTGGGGCAGGCCTAAGCATTGTTGATAATGAAGGTCATGTTTATTCTCAAGCAATTTGTGAGTATTTGCTCTCAGCAGGATCTGAGGCACAGATACCATCACTTCTTCAGCAGGGGTGTGATTGTTTTTAATTGTTATGTACCCCAGAAAAGCTGTGTCCTTTAATCCTGATTAAATGTGGTGGGGTGGAAACCCTTGATTAGATTGTTTCCATGGAGATAGACATGCAATTGTTGTCATGACCTGTTGATTAGATTACTTCCAGAGAGATGTGGCACACCCAATCGTGGGTGTGGACTTTTGATTAGATGGAGATGTGACTGCCCAGTTGACATGAGTCTTGATTAGTTTACTGGAGTCCTTTAAAAGGGGGAACATTTTGGAGAAAACAGTTGCTTCATTTCAACATTTTTATGGCCTTTGAACTGTAAACTTGTAACTTAATAGATTCCCTTTTTAAAAGCTGCTCCATTTATGGTATACTGCATTCCAGCAGCATTTGACAAGCTAAAACAGGAGGCTGTAGGTTTCACTGCATTAGTGACTTGCTCATGCAGCCAGCTATTCCTGGAACACTTGACAGCAATATCCTGCATGACCTTCTTATTTATCTATATATCTGTATGTCTATCTGTATCTACTACCTATACACAGAGAGAGAGAGGATCAATAGTTTGAATATTCAAGGCCAACACCAGAGGCTATCTAGAACTCATCAGAACCTCTATTTCTACCAAAATATGCACCACTAATAATAATCTTTTCTTGACTGTCTCCTTCCCGAGGCAGTGAACTCTAGAAGGGCAAGTATCAGGTCTGTTTGCCTCAGCTTTGTACACCACAGTGTGGCACATGAAAAGGCTCAGAAACTGTACTGACAGAATGACAGACACTCTGATTTGAGCATTTGTTCTTTACGCCCATGTTCTGGGATCAGTGTTGAAGAAAACCACTCATGAGGGATGTATTTGAGGAACTCTGAAGAAGTCAATGAGCTGTCAAGAAATGGTGAGAATTAGTTAGACAATGTATGGGAATTTCTTGAGTCAGTTTCAAGGGTGATTAAATAAAGCCATCAGTGTTCACTGACTCATACCCATACAGTGAATGCTTGAGGGGGGTGGCTGAGGATGGGATAAAAAGTGAGAAACATTTGATCCCAACTGTTTAAATTTGTGATGACTTGGACTCCTTGTTTCAAGTTGTAAAGCATTTAAAATATAATTTGACCTGTGGTAATGACAGTGAACTTTCATAAGTGGACAGGGTTATAAAGTGTGTTATCCTGAGCTCTTGAGGAACCCATTACATGATTTCAAAGATCTCCCTTTTCCATTTTATTGAAATTATTTCCATGCTTCATATTTAATTGTGAAGAATATTTGTTGGATTATTTAGTTTAAAGTTATGGTGTCTATTTTTGTGAGTATCCTTTTTAGGCACTTTAATAACAAATTCAGATTTCCCAATATTATGGATGGAAATTTATTAATATAATAGTGCATTTTCTCTATTCATCCTGTGAGGTTTTTTTTTATCTCATTAGAATTATTCCTTCCAAGTATAAGTCATTGACTTGAAGATGTTTGAGATTATTTAGAAAATTTTAAAAAATTTTAAAAATTAAAAAATTTAAGGGTTGGCCTATTGTCTAATTGATATATTTTCATCTTGAATCAAACACTTCAGTATAATTCTGTTGAACTTAAATACAAATTTTTCTTGTGTGACGAAATGTCTTAGGCTCAAACTTTATACTTCTCATAATGACTATTCATGCCCTGGGCTAGAGCCTCTGGGCCTGCTGACCAAAAAATAAAATAGTATGATTATAATTAACATTATTAAGCATCCTTTGTTAACCTTATCTCAGGGAGCTCCATATGTAGCAATTTATTTTATCATTCAGAATAAAGAATTGGTTAAAATACCACCCATATTTTAACAGATGAGGAAACTATAACTTAGAAGGAAGGTAGCCTTCCTGGGATAATAACTTAAAAAGCATTAATAGTGCTTGAATTTATCCCTGGGGCTCTGTAAACATTAGGAGCAATTGGCCACAGGAGTCACTATATTAAATCCCACCATCCAGGCACCCTCAGTATTAAATCCATTTGGTGTCTAGAAACATGACTTTCAGGTACATCTAAGAGTTAGGTATCTGCCACCTCCCTGCAGCAGCTACCTGTTGCCGAGGCTTCCTAAGTGACACATTGGAGGTTACCAAGCCGTAGCTGTCTGTGGATGCCTACAAAAACAATTTTGCTTCCAGAGATAGGCCCTTCCAGGTTGAAATTCCTGGTTTCCAGTAGGAAACATTTTTATGAGGGCACATATGCTCCCCTGGATCTAAGGCTATTTGGGGCACTTTCAAAAGCTCCAGGCAATCCTATTAGGTCTTGCAGATCAATTCCATCTCCTGTGCTTGATAAATATAAATGTAAACATTTGCCTTGACTTTTGAGTCTCCACAATCTTGCCTTTCCTCTCACATTCTGTAGCTCACATGAAACCTATTTCACAAATGAAAGAAGTACTTTAGGGGTAGATCGTTTTGGCCATTAAATTTGAAAGTATTCCTCTACTGGCATCTCTCCCATTACAGAAGAGACATTATCTTTTACCCCAGCTATATTCTTTATCTCTAATTTTGTGTTTGTGTCCCATTCCTTCCTGTGGTGTCATGAATGCTATATAATTTATAGGTTATACCACTTTTCCTTAAACCACTCCCTTTCAAACTGTTCCATCCTCTTAGAACCTAAACATCTACTAATATCTGCCTTTCTGAAATTTGGAAAAACAAAGCAAAGCTTTTTTGGGGGGTGTGTGATGTGTGGCGGGGTCACATTTCATTCTTTTTCCATGTGAGTATCCCATTATTGCAGTACCATTTATTGAATTTTTGTTTGTTTGATTGTTTGGGGGAAGTATATGGACTGGGCATTGAACCCGGGTCTCCTGCATGGCAGGCGAGAATTCTACCACTGAACTACCGTCAAACCCCCAAAGCAAAGCACTTTTGAACTTTTATTTCCAGGTGCTGAACTCTCATTTCCTTTTCCTTAAATTGCATCTACACAGTTGATCTAATTTGAGGGTAAAGATAGAATTAAAAAAGGCATGCCCTGATTAGATGTATCTTCACTGTCAGTGAAATTAGTCAGTGTGTGTCTTTTAGATTATAGAAATGATGACATTATCAACTGCATAAGCAGAGGGTCCTCCAGGAAAAAGGTACTTTACTTCTAGAGAGAGAAAGAAGCTCTGAGCACTGGAATGTGGTGAAAGCATTTTAAATGTCTTAGTTTCCTTGCATTCATTTTGCTTTGTTTTGATTCTATTGAGTAAGGAAGAGAATTTTAACCACAAGGAGGGGGAGACATCATTTATTTTTGTTTTTTTTTTTTTAACATGGGCAGGCACCGGGAGTCGAACCCGGGTCCTTGGGCATGGCAGGCAAGCATTCTTACCTGCTGAGCCACTGTGGCCTGCCCAACATCATTTATTTTGTAAATGATTTTGTTAATTTTGTTAATTAGAATGTAATTGTTGGATTTTAGGTCAAGTATTTAGGCCCAGGCCATCAGAGAAGTCAGGTTCGGCTATTGTGGACATGCTGTTTCTCTGGATTCATAATTCATTAGCAAATTTCAAAAGGGAACATGCCTGCAGTCATTCAGGGAATAGTTTATGCAATTAGACCAGCAGGAGGGACAGACAGATAAACACATAAATGTGTAATGAGAAGTTATGTGAGTAACTTGAAGGAAAAGAACTCTGTATTTAAACCTGGATCAACATTAGTTGATGTTTTGTGTCCATGCTGTCATAGACAATTGGACAGGTAATTGTAGTGCCCTCTGGTTGGAGACAGATATGGTAAATACTCAGATACTTATCACCAGATATGGTAAATGCCCAGAAGGACATGAAAAATTTTCTTAGTAAATATATGTTGAAATGAGTAAATTTGCCTTATATGGCCAGTAAACATTAACTGAAGGTGGAGGCTGACATTAGGTAGTAGAAGTTCCCATATGATAGGAGAACCTGGACATGGGGTGTAAGTGTGAGCAAATTATATAAAGAGTTAATTTTGACAAGATGCTGTGGACTCTGTGTATCAAGATGAGAGGTGGCATTCCAGGTAAAACCTAGGTGTAAGCCTTAAGGAATTTGAACTTGCAAGATGGGTAGAAAAAATTCAGTCACTGGCTGTGTCTTTTTCTAGCCATGTAATCTTCTAATATTATTGATTTCTGAACCTTTGTACATTTTATTTATTAAATAGATAAATTAACCTTAATCAGCAGGGTTACTTTTAGGATTAAATAAACAAATCTGTATATCCCCAAGCATATTTCATACAACCATTGTTTTTCTGGACTCAAGTACAAATGGGTAAGTTAATCTCGCTTCTGTTTCTGACAATATCATCATTTGTCTGTGAAATTATTCTGTAATTATTAATAGTGTTTTAGGGGAAAATTTACAGTATAGAAGACCCTGCATATCAATATATTATGAGATGCAGATGTGATACAGCTGCGGATAATTAATGTAGGGCAAGATTTAAGCTGCCACTTGGCTAAAATATCAGATTGAACAAATAGATTTTCTCCCATGTCTTTCATTTTACATTACCTGAACCTCCTAATCCTATGACCTGTGTATTTCTGTTACTTTCTGATGCAGGAAGTTTTTAGTTTAGTTTTGCACGATGGGAGCCATCAAACCCTTTATATGTAGCAAGTCCCCAAATTGATCAACTTCATCATAAAATACATTCTCAATTCTCTTGGTTGAAATCCTAGTCAAGTGAGATGAGATCTAATATTTGATATTGAAAGAGTGATATTGTTTGATATCCCATGTGGCGAACCAAGATGATTTAGGGAAAGAGTACTCAGAAGGGCGGGTAAGAGGCAAGGCAGAAAGTGAGTGAGAGTCCAGGGATTCAGCCTTCATAAGCCAGGAATAATTATATCTGAGTAATTCCAGAGTGGTTTCATTGGAGGCAGAGACCCAATTCCAGATGTGGCATTGGTCAGGGAATCCTATGTTTTGGAATCAGGGAGGGAATTGAAATTGAAAATCTGAACATTGTGAACTAATTATATGTAAAACTCAATGTTTTTTGTATTTTTATCTGTACATTGAAAGTATTCATATCTTTTTTATTAGCCACACTAGCCAAGACCTTATTTGTGACCCTGAGAGAGGAAGCTACTCCTCCTATTTCTCTTGGATTGCACTTCATGTTCTTACTGATTGGGCTGGGGTTACTTGCAGGTGAAGGGTTGGGATTGGAAATTGTGGCTTAAGATCAGGGACTTAAGGATTGTTTCTCCATTCTCACGTTTCTCAGCTAGTGCTTCTCTGCTTGTGAGTGAAAACCCAGAGGAGGACAATTGTCAGCTGAGTTGACAATGCAACCACTGGTGAGTAGGGGTTCTTTC